>JAVSPQ010000050.1:0-268125 GCA_031878705.1 Tapirus indicus
CAGAGAATGGAGATAACAAAGATAAAGTGTAAGTGAGCGACCTGTGTAAACTGGAAAGCAGTGTGCCAGCACTATTGTTCTTTTTATTATCATTTAGTAAAGTAAGTCTTTTAGATCAGAATCCATCCAGGACTGTACTTTTGAAACCTCCTAATGGCATTTGAGAAGTGAGCAGTGGAATTTTCCTACCAGCTTTACAAGAGCCCTGAAGCTTCGCCCTACAGATATATCACCTATTGATGCTTGAAACTCCATCATTACCGTTTCAACCCATTGGATTAAGTTTTGCCCCTCCTCTGGTCCTCCATGGAAAGATAAACATACCCCAGAGGGAGAGACCCATTAAGTCACCGATACCTGGGTGTGTAGGAGTGGTAAGCCATTCTGCCTTGTCTGAAGGACTGGCATTGAGAGCATGCAGCAGAAGGAAGGGCCAAGAAAGGGCACAGAAAGAGATTGCCAGGGACAGGCCAATGACAGACTTGACCTTTGTTTTACCTAGAACCAACCGTTCCCTTTTAGCTCCTGGAAATGAAAGAGCCTCAGAACCAGCTAGGAGCCCTCTACCTTGGAGCACATAAAGATATCCCCATTTTACAGCTTAGGAGAGAAAGCAAGGCCTTGGGATGTGCTGTGACTTGCCCAAGATTTAACAGATGGCTGAGAGTGGGGGCTGTGTCAGGCTCGTGAAGTCACTTATTTGCAAGGATGCTCTGCTGTCCAGCCGGGGCACAAGACATCTCATTTCTACCCCAGAGATAGGCCCAGACCTTACACGTAGTAGCCTCCTGCACAAAATGTGACCTTCCCTGCCAGGACTACCAGAGGAAAAGTGAAAATCTGAGTTGACAAATCTGTTGCATCAGTCAGACCATGTGGATTTTCCTCTGAACTGACTAATTTCATTTTTCCTTACTGAAAATGGACCTGCCTTTCACCGAATGACCTGAAGGCAGAGCCTTAGCTGTTTTCTGTGAGCACTTATTTTTCCATTGGGAACTGGCTGACAAGTTCAACCTTAAGGAAGCTCACACCCCACTCATCCAGCCCCAAATCTGAGCCTTAATGCAGAAACAAATGGAAAAATCCTTTCCTGCACACCACCCCCACCTGGCACTCTGCATGTCTCAGTCGCCCTCCACATGCACCCGGTCCCATCCATGGCCACTGAGCACTGGCATTCTCTTCCTGACTCCTGCCGTGTTAGTCCACTATATATTGCTGTGTTTGCTTAAATGCTGGAAAGTAACTGTTAAAATGTGAAACTGTAATTTTTGAAAAGACTATAATTAAATTATAGCCAATGCCATTCACCAAATCTTTCACTAGATCAATGTAAAAAACAAATACCAGAAACCTAACTGTACAGTGAGTGTGGGGGAAACGTAGTAACCTAGTTAGTAGTCCTCAATGTAACCAGCTGTACATGGGGCAGAGGTGTCCACCTACTTGTCCATCACCATTACTGAAAGCTGACTGATCAGTTCGTTCATAATGGGCTTTTCTTTGGCTTCACAGAGTGTTTTCTTTTCTTAACCTTCAACTTACACTGAGGTCAAGCCTTTTGTCTTCATATGTAACCGATGTTCAGTCTATTTTAGGAATGAACCAGCAAGGTGTTCATTTAAAACTGACCAAAGACAATTCATTCCTGGTCTAGTTTCCTGGGCCTCGGGGCCCAGCTGCTGCTAGAGACCTTTCTCGGATAAAATTGAGAACAAGCTGTGTTTCCTACCCCACCCCCTCTCTCCCTTTATTCCCCGTTCCTCTTAAAGAGCTGCTCTGAGCTGGGGGGTTCTATGAAAACTTCTTGCCCTTCCTTCTTTTCAGTGCTAACAATTTCTCACCTTGCAGTGCCTTTTGAACCCCAGACAGAGCGCACAATTGGAGGGAATTGTAAGCTTAGGAGTTAGACTTGGGAGTCTTTTCTCTGAGGTCACCAGGCCAAGGGGCAGGAGAGAAATGGATTCCCAAGGGATGAACGGTTTCTATTCAAAGAATCCAAGGGAGGAGACACAGGGAAATGGAGCCATCCTTTGGCTACCAGCTGGGACCAGCAGTTCAGAGATCTGCCCTATAAACCCTTTGGAACTGGTTTGTGGTACACAAAGGGGAGCCAGTGTGGGGAAGGGCATTTATGTGAGGACTTCTTCTCTGTTGGAGTCCCTTGGAGTGTCTTGGGTATATTTCCTTCCCATTCAGGAGGCATGAGTGCAGAGGACTTCCTGTGATCTGGTCCTTACTTGGCATTCAGCACACGTACACAGCTGATGGGAAACCACAAGGACTAATGTAGTGGTTCTTCCTCTCAGTCTTTCTATTCCTAACTTTCCATACATCCAGACAGTTCCACACTAGAGCAAATGCCTCATTCTCCTGAGAAACCCAGAAAGAAGAATGGCTGGCTCACAACCATGGTGGGGAGCCCTGTTGGGCTTGTGGGGATGGCCAGGGAGGAAAAGGCAGGAAGGGGTGAGCCAAGGTTTTGCTTAGCTGATTTTCTGCTATGCAGAGCTAACGCTGATGTTTCATGTCAACTTCCCTGTTTCTCTGGGGACTCCTCTCTCCTGAGCAGCCTTATAGAGAATTCTCCACATACCCAGAGCTGCCGAGGGGAGCCCAGAGAAGGTACTTTGCTGTCAGGTTGGAGTGAGTCCTGCTGGCCTCTCTGAGGTTGATCTGTCAGTGTCCACTGTCCCATCCTCTGGGACTGGCCAAAAGCCAGTGCTGCCCCTTGCTGACACCTCCTTTCTGTGTGAACTGTCCCAGGAAAACAACAAAGCTGTTCCTTGAACCAGAACAACCAGAGTGCACTTTGCCTTCCTTAGATGGAAATAGAGTCTGGCTAGACTTTCTGCTCAGGCTCCAGTGCCCGGCAGTGTGACTGTTTACATGGTTTGGCAATAGGTTCAGTTCTGATTGCTTCAGAGTGGCTGGCCTATTTCATTTTCTTCAGTTTCCTTCCTCCCCAAACTGTGTCAGGAAAAAACAAACTGAAACTACCCTAGGAAATTGCTGGTTGCCTGTCCCCCTGCGATAAGTGTTGCCATCTCCTGGATATCGTTGCTCCACCTTACGGCCCAATGCCCGTCCTCTAGAGTGTCTGACTGATCCTCTGTCATGTATTCTGATGGTGTCTGGTGTGACATGGAGCTATCCTGTGAAATAAAACAGCTTGACTTTTCTCAAACGTGTTCCAGTGGCTTTCTGAAAGGGTGAGGTGGCACATCAGAGGTGGGAAGGTCCCAGGGCATTGTTCCTACCCTCCAGCCCACACTGTCTCTGTGCTTCCCCCAGGAAGCATCCCTGAAATGTCCTTTAGTTTAGATCCAACAAGGTGAAGGCCAAGGCTCCAAGGGGGGACTGCTCCAACCATAGAGCTCATTGCAGAAGGTAACTGCGGAGTGCCCACTGGGAAAGCAGGCGCTGGAAGTGTCAAAGCAAAAGAAGTGGGAGAAGGAGCTGTCATCTGCAGAGAGTGCCTTCAAAAGTTTAAGACACAATCAAAAGACACAGAGTGGTGGGATGGATTAAAAACCTAGATCCAACAATTGACTGCCTCCAGGAAACACATCTCAGCTCTAAAGACAAACACAGACTCAAAGTAAAAGGATGGAAGACAATCCTCCAAGACAATGGCAAACAAAAGAAAGCAGGAGTTGCCATACTTATATCAGACAAAGTAGACTTCAACATAAAAAAGGTAATGAGAGACCAAGAGGGGCAATATATAATGATAAAAGGGATACTTCACCAAGAAGACATATCACTTATAAACATAAATGCACCAAACACAGGAGCACCAAAGTACATAAAACAACTACTAAAAAGCCTAAAACGAGATATTAACAACAACACAATAATAGTAGGGGATCTTAACACCCCACTTACATCAATGGATACATCATCCAGACAAAAAGTCAATAAGGAAATAATGAACTTAAATGAAAAACTAGATGAGATGGACTTAATAGATATATACCGAGCACTCCACCCAAAACCAGCAGATTACACATTCTTCTCAAGTGTGCATGGAACATTCTCAAGTATATATTAGGAAACCAGGCAACCATATATTAAGAAACAAGGCAAACCTCTATAAATTTAAGAAGATAGAAATCATTATTAGCATCTTTTCTGATCATAATGCTATGAACCTAGAAATCAACTGCAAGAAAAAAATGGGGAAAGGGACAAAGATGTGGAGACTAAACACATGGTACTGAACAACCAATGGATTGTTGATAAAATTAAAGGAGAAATCAAAAGCTCTCTGGAGACAAATGAAAAGGAAAATACACCATACCAACTCATATGGGATGCAGCAAAAGTGGTCCTGAGAGGGAAATTCATAGGAATACAAGCCCACCTTAACAAACAAGAAAAATCCCAAATAAATAACTTTAAACTACACCTAACAGAATTAAAAAAAGAAGAACAGACAAAGCCCAGAATTAGCAGAAGGAGGGAAATAATAAAGTCAGAGCAGAAATAAATGAAATTGAAACCAAAATAACAGTAGAAAGGATCAATGAAACAAAGAGCTGGTTCTTTGAGAAGATAAACAAAATCAACAAACCCTTAGCAGACTCACTAAGAAAAAAAGGGAGAAGGCCCAAATAAATAAAATTAGAAGTGAAAGAGGAGAAATTACAACAGATACCACAGAAATACAAGGGATTATTAGGGAATACTATGAAAAACTATATGCCAACAAATTGGACAACCTACAGGAAATGGACAAATTCTTGGATGCATATAACCTCCCAAAACTGAATCAAGAAGAAATAGAGAATCTGAATAGACCAATCACAAGTAAAGAGATTGAAACAGTAATCAAAAACTTCCCAAAAAATAAAAGTCCAGGACCAAATGGCTTCCCTGGAAAATTTTACCAAACATTCAAAGAAGACTTAACACCTATTCTCAAACTATTCCAAAAAATAGAGGAAGATGGAATACTTCCTAATACATTCTATGAGGCCAACATCACCCTGATACCAAAGCCAGAGAAGGACAATATAAAGGAAAACCACAGGCCAATATTGTTGATGAACATAGATGCAAAAATCCTCAACAGAATATTGGCAAACAGAATACAGCAATACATCAAAAAGATCATACACCATGATCAAGTGGGATTTATACCAGGGACACAGGGATGGTTCAACATCTGCAAATCAATCAACACGATACACATTAACAAAATGAATAAAAACCACATGATCATCTCAATCAATGCAGAGAAGGCATTCAAGGTCCAACATCCATTTATGATAAAAACTCTCAACAAAATGGGTATAGAAGGAAAGTACCTCAACATAATAAGGGCCATATATGACAAACCTACAGCTAACATCCTACTCAATGGGGAAAAACTGAAAGCCATTCCTTTGAGGACAGGAACAAGACAAGGGTGCCCACTCTCGCAACTCTTATTCAACACAGTACTGGAGGTTTTTGCCAGAGCAATTAGGCAAGAAAAAGGAATAAAAGGACTCCAAATAGGCAATGAAGAAGTGAAACTCTCACTATTTGCAGATCACATGATCTTATACATAGAAAACCCCCCAAAATCCATTGGAAAACTACTAGAAATAATCAACAACTACAGCAAAGTGGCAGGGTGTAAAATCAACTTACAAAAATCAGTTGCATTTCTATATGCTAATGATGAACTCACAGAAAGAGAACTCAAAAGGACAATCCCATTTACAATTGCAACAAAAAGAACAAAATATCTGGGAATAAATTTAACCAAGGAGGTGAAAGACCTATACAAGGAAAACTATAAGACATTATTGAAAGAAATTGATGAAGACATAAAGAAATGGAAAAATATCCCATGCACCTGGGTTGGAAGAATAAACATAGTTAAAATGTCCATACTACCTGAAGCAATCTACAGATTCAATGCAATCCCAATCAGAATCCCAATGTCATTCTTTATGGAAGTAGAACAAAGACTACTGAAATTCGTATGGGGCAACAAAAGACCCCAAATAGCTAAAGCAATCCTGAAAAAAAAAATAAAAAAATAAAATAAAGAACAACGCTGGAGGCATCACAATCCCTGATTTCAAAATATACTATAGAGCTATAGTAATCAAAACAGCATGGTACTGGTACAAAAATAGACACACAGATCAATGGACCAGAATTGAAAGCCCAGAAATAAAACCACACACCTATGGACAGCTAATCTTCGACAAAGGAGCAAAGAACATACAATGGAGAAAGGGAAGTCTCTTCAATAAAGGGTGCTGGGAAAATTGGACAGCCACATGCAGAAGAATGAAAGTAGACCATCTTCTATCACCATACACAAAAGTCAACTCAAAATGGATTAAGGATCTGAAAGTGAGACCTGAAACTATAAAACTCCTGGAAGAAAATATAGGCAGTACACTAATTGACATCAGTCATAAAGGGATCCTTTCGGATTCCATGTCTACTCGGACAAGGGAAACAAAAGAAAAAATAAACATGTGGGACTTCATCAGAGTACAGAGCTTCTACAGGGCAAATGAAACCAGGATCAAAATGAATAGACAACCCACCAGCTGGGAGAAAATATTCGCAAATCATATGTCCGACAAGGGATTAATCTCCATAATATATAAAGAACTCACACAAGTGAACAACAAACAAACAACCCAATCAAAAAATGGGCAGAGGATATGAACAGACATTTTACCAAGGAAGATATACAGATGGCCAACAGACACATGAAAAGATGTTCAACATCACTAATCACCAGGGAAATGCAAATCAAAACTATGCTAAGATATCATCTTACACCCATTAGAATGGCTATAATCACCAAGACAAAAAGCAACAAATGTTGGAGAGGATGTGGAGAAATGGGAACCCTAATTCACTGCTGGTGGGAATGCAAACTGGTGCAACCTCTATGGAAAACAGTATGGAGATTTCTCAAAAAATAAAAATAGAAATACCATACGATCCAGCAATCCCATTCTTGGACATCTACCCAACAGACATGAAATCAACCATCCCAAGAGGCTCATGCACCCCTATGTTCATTGCAGCATTATTCAGTATAGCCAAGAAGTGGAAGCAACCCAAGTGCCCCTCGACTGATGATTGGATAAACAAGGTGTGGTATATATATACAATGGAATACTACTCGGCCATAAAAAAACACAGAATTGTCCCATTTGCAACAACACGGGTGGACCTAGAGGGTATTATGTTAAGTGAAATTAGCCAGAGAGAAAAGGACAAACACCACATGATCTCACTCATATGTGGAATATAAACCAGCACACGGACAGAGAGAACTGGTTGGTGGTTACCAAGGGGAAGAGGGGTGGGGGTGGGCACAAGGGGTGAAGGGAGGCATCCATATGGTGATGGAAAATGATAATGTACAACTAAGACCCCACAATGTTATAAACTATTAAGACATCAATAACAATGAAAAAAAAAGTTTAAGACAAATCACCAGAGGCCATGGCATACTGATTTCCAATGTGAAGGCATACACGACATCTTAGCATTCGTTGTCTACACACACGATACAGCCCCTTGGATTTTACCTGTGTGTGTGTGTGAAGTGCTTATTGATCACTTATTTCTGTCCCAGGCACTACATGAAGCCCTTTACATGCATTTTCTCACCAAATTCTCAATCAGCCATTGAAGGGAAGTAATTTTCTTAAACCACATTCTGCAGATGAGGAAACAGAGGCTCTGAGATGGTAAATGGCTCCCCCAGGGTAAGGCTAGGAAGTGAAGGAGCCAGAATTTGAGCCCAGTCTATCTGACCCCAAAGCCACGCTCTTTACAAGTTCACGGCCCTGCCTGTCTTTGAGCTGCTCACAACACCACAATGGGCAGTGAGATCTCATGATTGAGGGAGCTCGCTGCCTGCTGCAGCCAAGGACACACCAGGGCCCTTCCCTTCTGATGAACCTTCTGGTGGGTCTTCATACAAGGGCCTCTTTGCAGAAGAGAATAAGGTCTTCTGCCAACCTCCAGGAATCCATTATTCCCATGGTAACCATGCATCACTCAGTGATGGCCTCTTGCTAATTCCAGGCTTCAATGCTGTGAAACCTTCTGAGAGGCTAAATTTTGTTTGCGTCCCATAATCTGTTTCCTTGCTCATAGCAACCATGCTCACTTGAGAGCCCCACGTCAAAATCCTCTCATTCATTCAACAAGCGTGTAGGAAGCACCTTTGTATGCACCTCGCCCCAAGTTAGCTGCTGGGGAAAGAGATGGATGGGACCCAGTTCCTACCCTCAAGCTGCTTACAGGCTTGTTGCACAAAACAATCACTCCAGAATTCTGAAATCAGCTTTGACTCATTATGACAATGATTAATAGCACAGTGTCTCTAACCCACAGAGGCACAAGGAAAGGGCACATTTTAGCTGCTTGACTGTTCTGCCAGCCACAAAGCTGTCCAACGCTGGACTGTTTGCTTCTGGGCATATCTGTTTAGGACTCTCTGTTTGCAAGTGACAAACTACCCAACACAAACAGCCTTAAGGAAAGAGAATTTATTGGCTCACATAACTGGAAACTCCAGGCTAGGACTGGCTGCAAACATGGCTGATATGAGAATGCGAGTGTTGTCTCCGGGCTGCGTCTCTCCTCTCCCAGGTTGGCTCTCCTCCACCCTGTGTGTTAACTGCATGCTCAGACAGGCCGTCTGATACCTCGTGACTGCCCGATGGCTGCAGGAGCTCCACTTGCCTGCACCTCCACAGCTTCGATACAGTAAAAGTCTCAGGTTTGATCCATGCTGGCTGGAGTCAAGCTGCAGCCCCCTCCCTGAAGCAGGCGAGAGGGATGGAAGAGACTGATGGGCCTAAGCAACCCCTGGGTCAAGGGTGGTGTCGACCCCACCCAAACCGTATCAGGAAAGAATAGTTGCCCTAAGGAGAGCCTGGGGGCTGTCCTCATCCTACAGACCCATGACAAATAATAAACCATTGTTCTCAGTCACTAAGTTTTAGTGTGGGCAGTTATGCAGCAACAGCTAACTGATACACTAGAAGAATGTTCATGCAAATAACACGAAAACCTTGCACTTATCCACAGACTCCAGGTTAATTTAACAATAATAAAGTTAATTAATATTCATTGAGTGCATACAGTTATGTTCTTCCTAAGAACAGAGTGCAAAGTACTTCACATAATTCTCCTCATTGAATCCTTAAAACAACCCATGGGGTAAATTCTATTAGCGTCCCTATTTTACAATTGAGGAAACTGATGTGCAGGGGGTTTAAGTCTAGGATGCCATAGCTGCTCTGGTCCCAGAGCCCAAACCTGTCCCCTCTGCTACCCTGCCTGCAAGATGAAATGTAGGAACCACCTCTGGTTCAGCCTTCTCAGGCCAGCCAGGACCCTGGCCCCAAGAGCCTGGATGAAGGGAAGCTTTGTTGCCCTGACAACTGCCTTAAGATTAAAGTCCATCCCAGCTTCTCCTGGGAGCCCATGATAACTCTTATTCATCAATTTCTTTTAAACTGTAATATTGAGGAGAGTGATACTATGGATTCCTGGCATTCGTGTCATATTTATTTTTACTGTGGTTAAGAACGCTTTCTATTTTCTCATTTTTCTAGTCCAACTCTCCAAAGAACATAGGGATTTATAGTAGGTGAGATGTTCATTTTAGAGGGAAGCTGGTCAACAGAGAGGATCCAGGACTTGCCCAAAGCCCCAGGACCAGACTGAGGGAGAGAGAAGGCCTCTGGATTTCCTGGCCCCTGGTCCAGGCTCTGTGGGATCCAGTTACTGTCCCCACACCCACCTCAGCAGACCCCACTCCCACGCTGCACACTGCCTGCCTGGGTGGTCTTGGTGAGCTCTGGGCATGGGTGCAAGTGCAGAGGCCATGAGTTCACACAGAACTGCCTGTGGCTCCCAGCCTGACTTTTATCAGCTGGTTGACTTGGCAAGTGACAAACCTCCTGGTGCCTCCATTTCCTCAGTAACACGAGGCTAACGAGACTACTTCTCAGGGAGGTTTGAGGTCTGGAAAGGATGAGCCACATAACAAGCACAGGCCATCCAAGCACTCCACGAATGCTGCTGTGCTCGTCCCTGGTCACTTCTACTCATCACAGAGTTTCTGTTGCATCTCTCACGCTCTGCAGAAGGAAGAGCAAGTGGTCAAGCATCTGTGAATGGTTGGACCAAATGAGCTTTAAGGAAAAAGCTTGAACTGGGACTCCACCATTTACTGGCTACCAGATTTGGAGAAAGCCCCTTCGCCAGGCTGGGCCTCAGTTTCCTCATCTATAAAACGAGGGGGTTGGGGATGTTGATCTTGACTATTTCTTCCAGGTCTGAGGGCTCACTTGGTGCCCTGGCAGCAGGCTGCAGAAACACACATGGGGGATGTCAACCGTTCCCTGCCACGTCTACCCTGCCTCTACAGGGAAAATTCCACTGCTCCTGTGGCTTCAGTGTCCATGTTTGGTATCATGTCACCCCATCCCCTGGCCCCAACTGAAGGGGCCAAGGATGGCAGTTGACCCAAAGGCAGTAGATGGTAGGTTGGTTAGTAACTTTGGCCCTTGGTAAGCTGGGCCAATAAATGACCCTTTTTAGAAAGTTTGCCGTGGAATTAAGAAAGTGACTGGGCCTGTCAGCAGGAGGAGCAGAAGATGAATGGCTACAATGACGAGGAGGTTGGAGGCAGGGAGGTGGCCTTTATGGACCACACAGAGGCTGAAGTCATGAGGAAGGAGACGTGAGCACAACAAGAAAGTTGATGGGTAAAGTGAGGCAAATGGAGCCAAACATAGCCTTTGAGAGCGAAACCATCCAGTCCCCAAAAAGAGTCAGAATAACCCATCTGGTACCTGCCCCAGTACCTCTTCCTGTTTGGGAGACCTTACACTCAATGCCCTTAATTTTAGGCAAATTGAGTGGGTTTCTGTTTCTTGCAGTCAAAAGGAAAAGGAGGAAAGAATGGGAACAGCCAACATGTTTTGAGGGCTTACTATGTTCCAGGCATTCTTCTAAGACCTTTCACATATAAAAACCAACACATCAATCCTCTTGACCACACTATGAATTAGGTGCTATTGGTAGTCCCAGTTTAGTATAAGGAAATAGCACAGAGAGGCTATGAGGCTATGAAATAGCACTTATCAAAGAACACACTGCTGGAGGTTGGAGCTGGGGTTCCCACTTGCACAGTCTCACTCTGGAACTGGGTCTTTGAGACCCTCTCCCAGTTCTGAGGACCAGACAGGACCCTGGCCATAATCTGGAACAGAGAACAGCATGTAACTGTGAGCTTTGCCGGTCCAGGTGTATTTCACTCAAGATACTGCACCCAGGAGCCTCTTGTGCCCGGCACCAGAGAGCCTGTGATAGGGATGGGTGGTCTGGTGCTGCTCAGACAGCCTCTGAAGAAGGAGCCAGAATGGATTCGAGGTTCTCCCAGGCCGTCCTGCCTCATGCTGTGGCCAAGGGCCAGGCCCTGCCTCTGATATGAGTATTTTATATTGGGGAGTTCCCTAGAGAAAGGATGTGTGTGGGTAGTGGGGGAAGCCTTCCTAAGCACACCCTGCCAGACAATTACCCCCACCCCAACCACAGAGGTCTAGAAGTGACCCACTGCTGCCTCAGGGCATGCAGCTACAAGGGACCCAGCCCTGGAGTGGCCAAGAGGAGCTTCAGCACTGGAGCCTTGTGGTGAAGGATGGGGGTGTGAAGAAGAGACCACCACCAGCAGCAGAAGGGGCAGCTTTCCTTCTGGCGGTGAGGGGAGGTTGTATTTAAATAAGGGACACTGAGAAGATGCAGAGCAAGGATGGGAATGCTCCAGGCCTTTTGAGCCACCCCAGGAAGTCCAGCCTGAAATTTGAGAGACAAAGGATTCACGGGCCTCAGGTGTGCAGTAAATCAGGTCACATTGGCCTGCAACCTCCCTCAGCCACCCCAGAGGGCCTGGAATCAGATCTCCAAACCCCTCATTGTGGTTCACAGGATGGCCCCTGCCCATCTCACCCAACCCCCCGGCTCCTCCCCTTATTGTCATTCTTTGCCTGCACCCTCTTCTCCTTGAACCCACCAAGTGCCTCCTACTTCAGGGTCTTTGTCTTTGCTCAGTCCTCTGCCTGCAACACTCTTTCCCAGGCTCATCTCCTTGCTGCCTCCTTCTGTCCCTCACAGTGTCTGTTCAAAGATCATTGCCTCAGAAGGGCCCCCTCTGAGTGTTACCAAACCAAGCGGGCTCACCTCCTGGTGAGTCAAATAAGACTACACCAGTGGAAGCTGTCTCACAAAGTAAAGTATATTTGCAGCAAATAGGAGGCCACGAGGAATCATTTCCAAAGTCATGGCGTCCCCGAACAAAGGGAAGCAGGGACCTTTATTTCAGATGGGAATTTGCCTGCACAGGCTCAATTGTAGAACGTGCTTCCACACAATAAAGCCTAAGCTCCTCCTGGAGAGATCTTTGCATTAAAAATAAGGCAAAGGTCCTGGGTGCAGCTCTTGTGGGGAGACTTGGTCAGTTTCAGGATAGTTGGTGGTTACATCTCCCTTAAGTTTCTCACTTGGTCAGTTTCAGGATGTTGGGTGGTTACATCTCCTTAACATACAAAAGGGAAAGAAACAACTTGGAAAAACAGTTAACTGCTTCTGAACCCACCTCTGAGTTTCTCAAGGCACCTAGTCAGTGACATGAGCACTTTGTTTAAAGCTGCCCCCTCCCCCAGTCAACATCAGGTTAATTTGTTTTCTTTTCCTCATTGTGCTTATTGTCATTGGAATTTATTTTGTTTACTTATGTATTGACTCCCCTAAATTAGAATGTAAGCTCCAGAAAAATCTGGATTTTGGTCTATCTTGTCCACATCATCTCCAGACAGTAGTATGGTACCTAGCACATAGTAAGTGCTCAATAAATAGTTATGGATGAAACAAGTATCCATCCACAACTTGGGGGCAAATGCCATTTCTGAGTGAGGAGGGCTTGCTAATTAAACAGAATCACATCTTTGGCCATCATTCACTCATTTAACAAATCCTTCTTGAGCACCTACTGTGTGCCAAGCATCGAGCTGAGTACTGGGGATGCAGCTATGAATAAAGCAGGCCAAGATCCCCATGGAGTTGATGGTCAAATGCTAGAGATCAAACAATGACAACCACAAAACAGGAAACACTAAGGGTGTGGGGAGGAAGGATACTGGCTTTAGACTAGGAGGTCGGGACAGTCCTACCCTGAGGAGAAGTTTAAACTGGGAACAAAAGGCTGAGAAAGAGCCCACCACGTGAAGGGGTGAGGGTGGGCCCAGGCCAGGTGGGTGAACATCAATGGGCGAATGCTGTAAGGTGAGAAAGAGCTTGGTGCATGAGAATGGAGGCCAGCGTGGCTGGAGCTGCAGTGAGAGATGTCCAAACAGCTGGCGAGGAGGACATATGAGGCGCCCTTCTGAGCCACGGTGAGAATTTTGTTCTAAGAGCAATAAGAAACCCTTGGAAGGTTTTAATAGGTGCATTACTTGATCCCACTTATTTCTGCTAAAAACTATCTCTGGCTTCTAAATCACAATTACTTTTTAACATGGAAGGCCTGGGTGATGACTGAGGATTTAAGTACTGCCTGGGGCCAAGATGCAGTGTCATGAATCCTGGATTATAATGAACCTGCATCTCTTCACCTGAGGTCTGATGACAGGGGGGAGAGGAGGAGGAGGAGGAGGAATTTATTATTATTATTATTGTTTATGAGCCTTGAGCACCCACACTCAATTTTGTTTCTGTCCTTCCAACTCTGCTCCCTTTCACCATCCACATATCCACACCTCCCCCATCTTACCCACCAGGAGCTTATCTGAATTCTTCCCGACATGGAGATCAATGGCCCACACATGGAGCAGACCTGCTTTACAGGCAACTTAGAGTCCTGTCATCCACAGAACAAGATTTTCCTTCTTCATATGCCAATTCTTTTAACTAAACCTAGATCAGCTCATGGGTCTTTGATCCCCTGATAAACAGCTTAGCTTTTTCTGCTTTATGTCATGCTTTTGAGAAGTGCATTAAGTCAAGACTCAATTGGTTACAATGGTCAAAAACCTAACTCAGCCTGGCTTAAATGAAAAGGAATAATTTCTGCCCCAACTGAATGAAAAGTAGAACAGGCTTCAGGCAGGACTGGATCCAGGTGTTCCAATTATGTCAACAAGCTTCTGCCTCTCCACCTCTCAGCTCTGCTCTCCTTCACATTGTCTACATTCCCAGGCTGACTCTTTCCAAGTGATGGCAAAGATGGCCCAAAGCGATTCCAGGCTTACATCCTAGCACTGAGCTACACTAGTAGAAAAAAGTGCATCTCTTTCCCAACAGATGAGGAAGACCCAGGATTTTCCCTGATTGGCTTAGCTTGATCACTGAGCTAACCATGAACCAATCACTGAATGGAGGGCGGGTTTTACTGTCATTAACCAGATCTGGTCACTTGCCCCTTTTTCAGCTAGAGGTTGGGGACAGTCTTGCCTGACCACGTGACTGAGAATAGGGTAAGAGTGTTCCCCAAAAGGAAGAGATGGGTTTTATTATCAGAAAAATGATGCTGGGCAGGCAAACCCCAGGGAGCCCATCAAGAGCCCCACTGTCCAAGGGAAACACATTCAGAGCATGGTCTTGGACCTGCTTGCCACCCCTTCCCCAGGTCCACAGACTCCCATCAGCTGCAGGGTGACATCCTCTGCCTCTAGGAACATGCTTTGTCTTTCCCCAGCACCCATGCCCAAAGAGGAGCACAGCCACCCTCGCAGATATGAATGAGGATTGCAAGGCCAGACCACCTGGGTTTAAATCCTGGCCTCCCCGCCTCACAGCTGAGAAACCTCAGGGAAGTTCTTTACCAGCCCTGCCTCTCCGTTTCCTCACCTCTGAAGTAGGGACGGTACCAGTACCTGCCCCACAGGCTTGTTGTGAGAAGGGAGTAAGTCAGCACGTGGAAAGTGCTTGCGGCAGCGCCTGCAACAAAGAAACCCTCAATAATGCAGCTGCTGTAATTACGATCCTGCCTTTGGAAAGTCCCAATTCCCGTGCCCCAGTCCCAAAGCTGCGCTTGCTGTTTTCCCCAGCTGACCATGGAGCCTTCGTGTGGATCAGACAAGCCGACCACCTCCTTCCGTCCCAGAGCTCCAAGTGGGAACATACAGATTTATAAATATTTTCATCTTGAGCACTTACTGGTGCCGGGTACCATTCTAGACAATTTACACGGACTATCTCATTCTCTTCCAGTAGAAAGGCTATAAGGTATGAACTATTTTTATTCCCATGAGGTTCAGAGAAGTAAAGTAACTTTCCCAAGACCACACAGCTGATAAGTGGTAAACCCGAATGCATGTTGAAGAGGTCAACTCGCACAACACAAGCGGCAGCTCGCCCCGGCCCCCATATTAATTTCTTTGTTTCTCATAAGCCCAGACGAGGTCTTCATTCCAGTGATGTCAGACACAGAGACACCGGCGTCTGCACGGACCCACCAGGACAGAGGCTCCTGACTGCCTCCTCCTGGCCCCCAGATACACGGACACTATTTACACAAGTGGCTGCAGGAGGGCAGGGACGGGGGTGGATTCAACTCTTTGTCCCTATAGCTTAGGGCCCATCAGTGGGTTGGCGCTCACTAAACATCGAGTCAATGCAAGGATGAGGTAGAATAAATGAACAAAGAATGAGTGGAGTGATTGCTCTTGGGCACGTCTTCCTCAAAGCATGGACCCACATCCAGCCTGGTACTCAACTGTCCCCACGTGGCCATTTGTAAGACAGCAGGTGGGATGAGTGGTCTCCGGTTTTTACTGTGAAAAATTTCAAACACAGAGGAATACTGAGAACAGTATAATTAACCCATTATGTCTGTCATCTAGATTTAACAATTTTTACATTTTTCCAAATTTGCTTTATCTTTTTAAAATTTCAAATCAGTCACTGACCTCATGACATTTTACCCTGAAATACATCATCAAGCATCTCTAAAAATGACATTTTTCTACATAATGACAATCCCATTATCATACCTAATAAGATTAATAATAATTTCTCAGTATCATGCAATACCTAATTCATATTTAAATTTCATTGATTTTTCCTAAAAATGTCTTTCAAGGTTGGTTTGTTCAAATCAGGATCCAGACAAGGATTATGTCTTTTAAGCCTTTTTTATTCTATAGCAGTGACCTCCGCTCATGACTTATTGCAGAACTACGGTTCATTTTCTGGCAGAATGCCCACAGTCTGGATTCGTCTGGTTGCTTCCTCAAGCTGTCAGTTCCCTGGTTGCTGTCCTCCGTGTATGTCTCACAAACTGGAAGTTGGATCGAAATGCTTCATTAGATTCAGCTTCACCATTTTTGGCGAGAACGCCCCCAGGTGATGTGGACTTCATACGACGTCACCTCAGGAGGTGCATGCTGTTTGGTGCCCACTTTTTAGCGATGGTAAGATTGATCAATAGGTTCAGGTGGGTGCCCCCATCCCTCCATGGAAAAGCTGCATTTTCCCTGTGAGCAGCAAGTAAACTGTGGCCTGATGATTTGGAACCTGATAAATATCCAGTCCCCCAAGAACCTCCCACCAATGCTCTTACTACCCATTGGTGACCGTTGCCTGAAACAATATGTCATTAGGAGTTGCAAAATGGTGATTTTCTAATTTTATCATTTCTTCTATATTAGCTAGAATTCTTATCCACAAGGGCTCGTATTTCCCTGAAGTACAGTTCATCCTGGAAGGGAAGAATAAATGCTTAATTCTTAATTCCTCCCTTATTTATCAACGTTCAGAGTGAGAAGCTGCTACAGTGACGATCTCCGATGGTAGCAAATGAGGGCTTTCCTTCCTCCTGCTGAGGCTCATTGTAAATTCCTGGATTTTGAAATATTCAACGCATTTCAATCCGTTGCAATCAATATTCTTTCTGATACTCAAGTCAGTGGGAGCGACTTCAAGCCGGCTCTTGTGTCCATTCGTTTTTGACACCTTCCTTGTTTGGGGCACAATACGATGCTCCAGGCTCATCCTGCAGCTACTCTGCCCCAGACCTAAAATCAGCCATGTCTCCAAGGAGCCCTGACTCCTTTTCGCGGGCACAGCATTTGGAGGCCACAATCCACGCACTAGTAAGCGGAGGAGCTGGGATGTGAACCCAGGCAGCCTGACCTCAGAGCTGGTGCTCTTAACCTCTATGCCCTCTGGTTAATAATGTGTATTAGTGATAATAAGAGTAATAACTGTAACTATTACTCCTACTGCCATACCCAGCCGCTCACTCTGTGTCAGCCGCCCTGCGGGGTGCTTCCCAACATTTGAAAAAGGTCATCATTATAACACTCCTCTGAGGTAGGCATTAGTATTCTGATCTTTCTGAAGAGGACATCGAGGCTCTGAAAGGTAAGCGACTGACCCAACATCACATGGTAAGTGGAAGAACATGCAAACTGAGGTCTGTGTGACTCTCAATCCTGTCCCCTCCGTCACTATGGATCATATTGGTTACTGAGAATTCTGTCTTTGGTGATTTCCATGCTGTCTCCTTTCAATGGTTCCTTGCTTTCTCCCTTAGCCCCAGGCACTCCCTGTGTCCCAGGGCCCCAGAGGCCCCAGGCCACTCATTTGGTATTTTTCCAGGTGATTCACCCAGTGAGCCCCTACTGCGTTCAGAGCTGTGCTAGGGTTACAGGTCGTCTAATCGGGGAGACTAAGTCATTGCATATAGTGTGTTTCTGCTATAACATAAGAGATGCACTCTGCTTTAGCACCCCCAGAGGAACATCCAACTCTCCCAGGGGGATCTGGGAATCCAAACAGCCTTTAAAAACCAAAGAACTGGAGCTTAAATGGGGGGGGGGTGTCCAGACACCATGACGGATGGTGGAGATTTTCTGGCACGGGACTTAGCTACACACTCTGTAATTTGTTCCAGGTAGATGGCTGCCTCCTTGTAAGTAGGAATGGCTGGGAGCCTACAGAAACAGGGAGAGTTGCATAAGAGTTGCTCTTCACAAGCAGGGTTGTCCTGCCCCTGGCACCCACAAGTCCAGCACCAGATTGGAAGCAGAGTAGAGATAAGTACTGGGATCAAAGAGAGCAGGAGAAGATTGCTATAGGGGAGAGGAGGGACCAGCAGGACTGGGGCTCCAGCAAGTCTGTATCTGGGGCCTCCAAAACCAAGCTCCAGGCAGGCAGAAGACTGCTGTAGAGGGTCACTGTGGTTTTTGCTCACTGTAGCAGTTAGTCATTGCTGTGTAATAACCATCCCCAAGTTTAGTGGTTTAAGATAATCAGCATTTATTACTTACCAGATCCTGTGGGTAGGTTGAGCAGTTTTCTGGTCAGGGCTGGCTGAGCTGATCTCTGTGGTAAGCAGGTGGCTTGACTGGGGATGGATGATCTAGGACTGTCTCACTCACATGTCTTGTAGGTGGCTCAATGTCAGCTGGAGTGACAAAGATGTCTTGGCCACCTGTCTCTCATCATCCAGGAGGATTGTTAGGGTTTGTTCACATGGTGGTGGTTAGAAGGCTCCCAAGAGCAGCAAGAGAGAGGGCGAGCTCCAGTGCACAGGTACTTCTCAAGTCTCTGCTTGCATCCCATTTGTTAATGTCGCATTGGCTAAAGCAGGTCACATGCCCAAGCCCCCAGATTTGGGCAGAGAAAGAGATCTGCTTCTTGGAAGGAGTCATACTGTAAAGAAGTGTAGATATAGGAAGGAGAATTTGCAACCATTTTTACAATCTGCATGCTTGTAGGCATCCATTCCCTCTTTTACTGTATACAGCACCCCAGTGTTCATTTGGGTCATTCACTCCTACCCCCAAACTCAGACCTAGACAATCTGAGGCACAGTGATTGGTTCAAGGATGTGCATGTGACCCAATTCTGGCCAATGAGATTCAGCCCTGGTACTTTTGCTGGGCACTATAGGGAATGAGGTGCTTTCTTTCTGCTGAGGCAGCTGTGCTAGTAGAATATAGGCCTGGAGCTTCTGGAGGCCATGTCTGCCACCACATGGGAGGAGTCTGCCTGAGCAATAAGCCAACACTGAGGAAAGCAGATACAATGGGAAGAAAGAGAGATTGAGAGGAAGGGAAAGAGAACAATCTGATGACACCTGGATCAAGCCACACCTGAATACCTACTGCTGTACTTTTCATACATGAGCTAATATATTCCTTTTTCTGTGTGTGTGAGGAAGATTAGCCCTGAGCTAACATCTGTTGACACTTCTCCTATTTTTGCTGAGGAAGATTGGCCCTGGGCTAACATTCGTGCCCATCTCCCTTTACTTTATATGGGATGCCGCCACAGCATGGCTTGACAAGCAGTGCACTGGTCTGCACCCGGGATCCGTCAGTCCATGCCTGGGATCCAAACCTGTGAACCCTGGGGCCAGAGAAGTGGAGCGCACGCACTTATCCACTACACCACCGGGCCGGCCCCTATATTCCCTTTTTGGATTAGGACATTTTGAGTTGTCCTTCTAACTCAACACCCGTAACCAAAAGAATTCTGACAAATACAGCTCTCTCCCTTAAAAGTTCTTCCTCTCTGATCTCAAAATTCTTCCCATCTGTAGATCTTGATTTGGGCAGATATTGTTTGTCTAGTTTACTGCTTGTCACCCCTGCCTGGGCATATCACAAGTTCTCTGTACACATTTATTGAAAGTATCAATAGGAGGGGTTGGGACATCTCCCAAGAAGAGGCTGTGGTGACAGGCAGGTAACCAGTCTCAGGGAGAAGCTGCCAGAGGTGGCGGCCTAACAGGCAGGTGGAGCAGGTGATGGACACAGTCTGTCAGTGTCACCTAGGCCTTGCTGGCCCTGGGGCTGGGCTCCAAGGTGGAAGGGACCGGTGAGAACAAGGCAGGGTCCACGTCTAGGAGGATTAGGATGGGGCCTGGTCACAGGGACAAAGCAAGGCCTTACTGTGAGTCCACAGCAAGCAGGGGGCCCACAGCACTTCCGCCTCTCCTGACTGCCGCCACCCTGGTCCAGCCCCTTGTCACTGCCCCCTGATTGACACTTCTACTTTTTCCCCCCTAAAATCCCTTCTTCACCCACAAGCTAGAGTGACTTTTTGAAAATGTAAATCAGATCATGTCACCTCCCTGCCCCAAATCCTCCAGGGGCTCCCTCCTGTGCTTACAGCAACATAATGACGAGGACAGCTGACTCACACTGTGCTAATTAAGTGCCAGCACCCGGCGCTGTTGTAGGCACTTTACTTACAATAACTCATGTAATTCTCACAACCTCCCTGTAAGGCAAATACTATCATCATCCCCATTTTACAGATGAGGAAACTGAGGCACAGAGAGGTTTGATAGGTGGCCCGAGTTAACATGGGTTAAAATCCAAACTCTTTATCAAGGTCTGGAACTTTCCACTCCCAGGTCTTTGCATGGCTGCCTCTATCTTATCAGTTGGGTACTAGCACAAATGTCACCTCCTCAGACAGGACTTCCCAGATCATCCATTTTATAGTGTCTCCCACTTTGGAGTATATCCTCCTCTTTTCTTTTCACATCCCTTACCATTTTATTAAATGATCTTATCTATTCATTTCCTTACCTACTCACTTGTTTCTGTCCTGGCCCATCCTCCTCCCAGGGTGTCAGCTCCTTGACAGCAGGGACCGCGACTCTTGTTCATCTCTGTAGTGCAGCTCCTGACACAGGTGGGAGCAGCCCAACACACATTCGTTAAAATGGAGGGAGGAGGGGCGAAAGGGAGGAAGGGAGGGATAGGCCTGAGATCCTTCAGTATCTCCCACCCTAGGACGAGAACAAGGAGGGTCCTGGAGGGAGGGAGAGTGGAGGACAGAGAGGAATTCAATGCAGAGAGACCTTGGAGAGGAGCCCAGGGCCCGGGGACTCCTCAACGTGCAGCCAGATGAGGCCCCGCACTCCGCTGGGAGAATGTTTCCCTGATTAGGGTTGTCAGATTTGGCAAAAAAAAACTACAGGATGCTCAGTTAAATTTGAATTTTTGATCAACAGTGAATAATTTTTAGTATAAGTAATTTATGTGCAATATTTGGGATAAGCTTATATTTCAAAAATTGTTCATATCTAAAATTCAAGTTTACTGTGTATACTGTATTTCATCTGGGGGCCCTATCCCAGATCCTTGCTTTGTGCTAAGTGGGTGGGAGGTTCTGCTGAGCACTGGCCTGCTGTTTTTATATGGGACATTTTGTTTCTACTCCTGAATAAGAAGTGCAGTCTCTGTACTGATCTCACGAAGGAGAACGTCTGCAGAAACAGCAGCTCATTAGAGGAGACTGGCTCACGGACGCAGACAAACACCACAGGGAGGGCAAGACAAATGCCTTGTCCTGACCTCAGAGTGGCTTTCAGAACCAGCTCGTGCCTTTGGACGTCCGTTCCTGGCCCAGGGGAGGGCTTGAGTGGGCGCTGCTGAAGAGGCAGGAGGAGGATCGCTCAGCCTGGGAGGAAAAGGTTTAGGGGAATGTGGGCTTCTTCTGGGGATTCACTCATTCCCTCAGTCTCACCAAGTGGCTGGTGGCAGGCACTCAGACAAATGGCACTGGGTGCTGCCCTGGAGGCTCTCCAGAGGCGGGGAGACAGATTTGGACCCCACCATCAACAAGTGATCCAATCTGTCTCCTGGTTGAATGGGAAGAGTGCATTTCTTTCCCTGTCTTCTCTCTCCTTCCTTCCACATTCTTTTTCTCTTTTCTCCTCTCATCTCTCTTCTTCTCTCACCTTCCCAACCCTTTGTCTCCTTCAATCTAATGACCTTGTTGATTCCTGGTGCACTCAGGCCTGGACCTGTGCATCATTTTCTTTGTCTCTCCAAGCCCAGCCCACTCTCCTGGCATCCAGAGCTAGACACCACCATCCAACTCAGCCTGGAGCTCGTTTGCAGGCCCTTTTCTGACTGGCTGGTACAAACCCACTGCAGCCCTAACCCCCCAGCCTCCCTGCCCCTCCTCACCTTCCCATTGGAGTCCCACCAGGTCCAGCATCCTGGGATCCTCAGATCTCTGCCCTGTGGCCTTGTCTGCTCATTTACTCCTTGATGAAGTGTCAATGGGTGATCCTTGGAGTTAAAAAGACCTAGATGCAAGGTTGGACTTTGCCACTGACAAGCTGTGTGATCTTGAATGAGTCCCTTTGCCTCTCTGAGACTCAATTCCCACATCTATAAAATGGGAATCTCATGATGAGGTCCTTATGAAAATATTCTGTAGTGGTTAATACAGACTCTTAAACCAGACTGCCTGAGTCCAAATCCTTCCTTTTCCACTCACCAGCAGAGTGCCCTAAGTTTCCCGTTTACTTCCCTTTTCTCATTTGGTTGGAGTGAATCTGAAATAAGTAAATACGTGTAAAAACACCTAGAACAGTGCTTTGCATACAAGCGTCTAACAAATGTCAGCAACTGTTTTAATGGATATTAAAGTCCTTTTTCCAAATGCTGCTAATATTATTATTGTTGCCCAGTGAGTATTTGGGCACAGGCTGGGAAAAATCAGTTGAGTGCAACTCTGGGTCAGGGGCCAGAGGTTCCTTATGAAGAGAGCCCAAAGGAGGGAAGCCTTAACCTCTCTCAACCTCAGTGTCCTTGTCTGTAAAATGGCAATAAAAACCTCCCCTCTGCCTACTTCCCAGGGAAGCTCGAGCGCCTGGCCAATGGAAGCACTCAGAAAAATATCTGTTGAATGAATGAGGGCATGGACCACGTGAGGAGGCAGTGACAAGCTGCAGGGGTCTTCTCTGAGCAACATAACTGCTGACTTGCTGCCCGTGAGGCCTGACATAATGGAGACCCACCTAGGGCAGTGGATGTGTGCTGAGTTGAGAAGACAGGCTGGGTGGTGTGCTGCTCAGCGCTTCACATTTGCATAATGGGCACTCTGATACTCGCTCGGTGAGAACATAAACATACTGGCACATACGGCCTTTTTGGAAAAACCATGTAGCGCTAGCTATCACAGTTTTACAAGAGAATCCAAATATACTTAGTAGTCCCATTTGTAGGAAGTCATCTCCCAGATATCCTGGCTCAAGTATGGCAAGATTTTTATTTATGTTTATAGAGTGTGTTCATTGCAACTCTTTGCGATAGTGAAAAACTGAAAACAACCTAAATGTTCCTCAGTACGGGAGCAGATAAATTGTGTTACATCTATATGGGCTGTGCAGCTATTAAAAAGAATGAGGTAAATCTATATGTATTAACATGGAGAGGTCTCAAGATGTATGGTTAAGTAAACAGAAAAACTCAAGTTGACAGAGCTATGCATTTAATATAATATTATTTGTGGAGAAAACCATATCTCTGTATCTGAATAGGAAGTATCTAGAAGGCTACACAAAGTTAAGGTGGTTATCTCTAAAGAAAAGGAATAACCTTCAACTGAAATTTAATTTCATAAAGAAAGAGCTCCCATTTAAAGTCCCGAGGCCCTATTTGTAGTCTGGTCAGTAACACTGTGCAACGCAAGGAAAGCCTATTCACGTTTTTGAGCGGAAGCTTCCTCTTGTGTAAACTAACAATGGTAATACCTCCCTCCCAGTGCTGTGATGGGGTGAGGTGAGGTAATAGATATGAAAACCCCTGTGCAGGGCAAGGATAGATCACTACAGCGATCAGGGAGGGTGACTCGCAGGAGGAGGCATGAGCCTAGACTTTGAAAGATTTGGCAAGGCTTGGATTTAGTTTGATTCCTGGTTGTCTTTTCCCAGTATTCAACAGGCATTTATTTATTAAAGGTCT
The DNA here is from genome assembly GCA_031878705.1 of Tapirus indicus. NCBI lineage: Eukaryota > Metazoa > Chordata > Mammalia > Perissodactyla > Tapiridae > Tapirus > Tapirus indicus. The sequence goes on from JAVSPQ010000050.1 coordinate 23,775, forward strand.
GGTACAAAACTGAAGGTGGGCTTTTGAACTACTCACCTCCTGCCGCGAGAGGACAAGCAGAAGCCTGGTGTGTGCGCAGTGAGAGCATCTTTGGCTGAGCTCCGCCCACCTACTACAGCTCCCGGCAGGCTGTGCGCAGGGTTTTAGCGCGTCACGGAATGCTGACGCAGCGCAGTAGCGCGGGCATTTTCAAGTAGCAGTGGAGCGCTGGGAGGCTAGTGGGTGGCGGACCTCCAGCCTCTGTAGGAGAGACCGTGGACTCCCAAGTTGAGTCTCGGTGGCCTTCCGACCTGGCAGTCATGAAGGTGAGTGCTTCGGAGGGGTTGGGGTGCCCGGGTGTCCGCGGGAGGCCTGCTCCGCCTGGAGGAGGAGAAAGGATGAGGCGCGAGCTGGGAGCTGGGCCAGGGTACCCGGCTCTGCTCTGCCACTTGCCGACTGCGTGGCTCTGGGCCTCAGTTTCCTTCCCTTCCCTGAGAAGTAACGGGGACAGGCCTCGGTCCCTTATGGCGAGTTGGAGTTGGCCATCGTATGGAACCGGGTATTCTGCGGTTCAGCCACAGCCGTAACACTGACCTCGAGAAAAACACTCACTCTACACAGTGAAAATGACAGCGACAGCTAATGCTTCCTGAGGGCTTACCATGTACCAAGCGTCATGTAAACTCTCGCAGTGTGTTGGTTTGAGAATTTCCCAAAGTGACACCAGACGTGATTTGGGGTGGACCCTGCCTGCATCAAACAACATGTATTGAATCACCTAGTGAAGCAGGTAGTCTCTTCATATTCTCTTTGATTTCTTCTAATTACCCTCAAGAAGCCTAGCGCTGGTTTGTCCTAACTCCTCCCTAATGGGTCCTAACTCCTAACAGCTGTGCATCTCTCTTAACGAGATCAGGACTCAGGCTCAGCACTAGCCTTTCATTTCATTGAATTCTTTCACTTAACACATTTTTGTGGCTGCTTTGTTTTTAGCAAGACATACCAGTTTGCATTTACATTAGTGGTGATCCCTGGATTCCTGCTAGGTTTGGTGGAGAGCAAATACACTTTGCCGTGTTAACCAAGAATCAGTTTGGTTTTTCTCCTTGCTCTCGGATTATTTCTGCTTGTGGCTGCAGGTAAGATCACTTCCTCGTTTTGTTCCTCAGTTTTATAAACTTGGAGATTATGGTATCTGTCCCACTGACTCATAAGGCTGATTTTGAGGATCAAGTAAGGGGACTTGGGAGAGGTTAGAGTAAGTATAAGGCCTTGTTCTTCCTGCAGTCATCAGTGCCATCTACAGTGCTTGGGGACTTGAGATAGCCCCATGGTGAAAAGCTGACATTGTGGAAGGATCTAGGAAAGCTGTAGTTTTGACATTGTGGTGGCCTTGGCACCAAGCTGCAATGGAAGAGAGCATAAATTTGAGTTCCAATGGTCCTAGGTTAAATCTGGTCTCTGCCTCTTATTTAACTGTGTAATGGTGAGTTAGTTACTTCACCTCACTGAGCTTGAATTTCCTCCACTGTAAACCTGAGCCCAAAATAAACAGTTTCTAGAGTTGGTGAAATGAATTGATGTATGTGGACAGGGATCCTGTTTGGCTTTTTTCACTGTGCTTAACAGAGTGCCTGGCACATAGTGGATGCTCAGAAATTGTTTGTTAATTGATTGAAGTTATCTGGAAGGTAGTAAGCATTCAATTATATATCTTTATTATTATTATTATTAGCAGCACTTAACATGTGTTGTTTCCCCCCCCCTTTATTTATTGTCATGAAGACTGAATTAGATAAAGGAAGTGAAAGCTCTGTAACTTGTAAAGCTACCTGCTTTGTAGATTTAAGCATATTTTATGTATTTATATACTCCACAGTGTGCTTTAGAGGCAGGTTCCGTGTCTTCTCTGGCTCTGGTGTCTCACCACAGGACTTAATATAGGGTCGGCACCAGAGAGGGTTCAGTGATGGAGCTGATTAAGCCCATATTAGAATCATGAAATCTTAAGGTTGGAAAGCCAGCTCCCTCCAGGATTTTAATCCCTTTTATAACATATCTGCCAATTTCTCATCTAGTTTTTGCTTGAACTCCTCCAGGGACAAGACTAGCTGCTCCTAGAAGTAGCTCTGTTTGAAGTTCTTTCTTATATTGAATGGAAATCTGACTCCTGAATCCATGATTCCAGACCTAGGATCCAGGGAAAGACTTTGGTATCTGGAATTATTTATAAGATTTTTGTCTATATGTATGTTTTTCTGAGAAGAGAGTCCATAGCTTTTATCCATTTTTCAAAGGAACCTATGACCCAAAAAACTTAAGAACCTTTGCTCTCGTCATTTAGTCTTTTCACCCATTCCCTTCTTCCTCCTTCCACTTTCTCTAAGATAAAGAAATCCTGGGGCATCCACTTGACCACTCTCTATTCAGCCTTTTTCTTTTGGTTAAGGCACATGTGGTGTGCATATTACTGGCTTGAAAAGGCATGACTGGGAATTTATACAAGAATGTTATAGCGCATTTGATGCGGTGTCACTTCCCACAAGTCTTGCTCAGCAGATCTATGAGAGCCGCTCCTGCACAAGAGGATGGTTGTATAGAAGGAGTCCGAGCCAGGGCTCTGGCTTCCAGTCCCACCTCTGCTCTTCATTGATCTTCGACACAATCCAGCTTTTTGTGGCAGTGTAGCTTACCATCCAAAATAATGGAAGATTTTGGTATTTTAATGTTTATTTCTCTAGTTTTATTTTAACAAAAAAATTTTTTTGACAGGTTATAAATGTACTATGTGTATACAGTAGAAAAAAAATTAAAATTCAGAGTAAGAGAAAGGGGAAAATGAAAATTACCCATCATCCTGCCATCCAGAGAACCACCGGTTAACGTTTTCTCTTCTTTTCCTTCAGTTTCTCTTGCATCTGCATCAAGCACACACATACCCGCAATGTGTATATGCGTTTAAAGTTTGGGGTCACTTTGGAGTGACCTTCTTGGGTTTGATCCCACCACTTATAAGCTCTGTAGGCTTCATCTATAAAACTGGGATACAGATGCTATAGACTTCCTAGGATTGTTATGGAGATTAAACTACATAGTTCTGTTCTTATGTATTATTGTTGTAGATTTGTTCTCTGATTTTTTCGAGTTTCCATTAAAACACAAACATTTTCCCTTGGCATTAATTATTCTTTGAAAGCATGTTGTTTTTTTTTAATGGCTGTGTAATATTTCATTATTTGGACTATTGGTGACATTAGTCTTTTTTGTTTGTATTTTTAAAATGTAGGTAATATCCTCACATGGTTCAAAAAATACATGAAATGAAAAGTAAAAGTCTCTCTCCCAACTTGTCCCTCATCTATCCAGTTTCCTGACCCCTGTGACCATTATTTATTACTTTCTCGAGGATCCTTTCAGAATTTCTTTACATATATATATATATAAGATAAAAATAGAATACATTCTTATTTCCTCCTCCCTTTGTAACGAAACGTAGCATACCATATATACTGTCTGGACCTTACTTCCTTTTTTCACTTATCTTGGTAATCTTTCCATATCAGTACACATGAGAGCTCACTCTTTTTTTTTCTCTTACGTATCTGCTCAGTATTCTGTTGAATGGAATCACATTTTATTTTAAGAGGTTTAGAAGATTTTAGTTTGTGAGAATAGATTCTTTCCCGTTTGGATTGCATTCCGGGTTGACACATCCATCTGACTTTCTGGGTGGTCTACTTCTTCACCTCCCTCTGCTGTCACTGGCCCCAGCTCTTTCCAGGGCTCCCTCTTTTGGCTCCACCGTGTGGTAACATGTAGTACTGTGTTGAAAGCACTGGACTGACTGCCAGTAGGGAGACAGGAAGTTTAGTCCTGACTTGACTCATGCCCACTATCTGTGCCTGCTTTAGATACAAGTCGGCTCATTTGTGAAGGGTTTTAACTAGATAATTTCTGATGTTTGGCTTTGGTATTCTCTGATTTGGTTGTTAACCTCTGTGGTGAATGGCTGCTGGGAACGGGGTCTGAGGAGGAGGAGGCTTGGAGTAAGAGCTGGAAACACATGGGAAGTGGAGCAGAAATAGAGAGTAGCCCTTTTGTGAAGGGTTGACAATAGGAACAGGAATCTGGACAGTGTCAGCTTTGTCTGTTGAGGGCATTTTGGGTACCCTGAGATTTGAATGTGTAGGTCACATGAGGGCGGTTTTATTTGTCAAGAGCTTTTGCAGTTTATGTGGAGCTAGCTCTTGAGTTTGTGTATTTGACAAAGAAGTATTACTAAATTATTTTTTTAGGGTATGGAGAAGGAGTTCTGTGGCAGATGTTCCAGTCTTGGTGTCTTTCTGACAGGTATATATGCATTTTTGTATTTCAGACAATAGATGACTCGCTGTGGTGTGGCATTTGCTTTGAATATTTCAACATTGCGATGATGATTCCTGTGTTCACATAACTGTAAGTATGTACTGTTTCTGTGAGTTAGTAAAAATGTGATTTTTACATAAGGTGGTGTTAATTTAACACCAAATATAAGTACACATATTTATGTCTCACCTTTAGCTCCTCTATCTTGAAGTTTTCAAAAAATCTTCTCTACCACCTCCCTCTTGAATACTGAAGTTTTTATAAGACTCCTGTATTTTCTACCACCTCCCTCTTGGATATTTTTATGCCTTTTGTAACATTTATGGCAATAAAGATTTTGGTCATGACACATGGTTCTTTGTTAGCCAAGCACTTTTAGATGTTAAATTTCAGCATTTTTGTTTTTAACAGGGTAACAGGTGGTTCAACCAAGTAGTCCTTGGTGTAGAATTTCAAAGTTAAAAAATCCCAGTGGGAGAATTCTACCAGTGAAGAGTATTACAGACAGTTTTATCACTTAACTTGCTGTGTGATGCAGGAAAGGCTCGTATATTGAAATATGCTTATATGAGTCTAGTATGTACGTTTGTTTTATACTGTAGCTTGAGGTATTTAGCACATAGGGGTGACCTTGTCATCTTTCAGGAGCTGCCCATCCAGTTTATGGATGATCTAGGTTCATGATTTTTCTTGCCCTCTCTTTTCGAGTTGATTTGTCTTGGAAAGTTAAAAAAGAAAAAAAAAGTTAGGTTGAAAAAGTGATTTTAGTGGATAGTAGTAGGTTTGGTGAAAAAGTTCCTACAGAGAAGACATAATGAGAGGACGGCAGTCATAGCAACACGGGCATTAGAGATACACTTAGGCTTGTCTCTTCACTCCCCACTTACTAGGTGGGTGAGTTTGCAAATGCCCAACATTTCTTCAAAAGTAAAAATCTGGTAAGTAATTTCTACCTTAGAAAATGATGGTGAGAATTAAATGTGCAGAGCCCAGTGTCTGCCACATTATAGGCTCTTAATAAATGTTAGTTTCCTTCTAGGCCAGATTCACATTAATAACCAAGGTAAATTTTGGAGATTGTTTCTAAATATGTGTTAAAAACATCTTTTTAAGGTATAATTTACATATAATATGCATCCATTTTAAGTGCACGGTAAAGTGTACAAGTGTCAGTGAGTTTTGACAAATGTGTATACCGTGTAACCGCTACAATTAAGGTATTGAACATTTCTGTCACCTGATAGAGTTCTCCCCATCTCAGTCGGTATGGCCCCAGGGAATCATGTGTGAGTTTGTTTCTGGATTCTTTTTTCTGTTCCATTGATCTATATGTCTATCCTTGTGCCGGTACCACACTGTCTTAATTACTGTAGCTTTGTAGTAAGTCTTGAAGTCAGGCACTGTAAGTTTTCCAACTTTGCTTTTCTTTATCAAAATTATTTTGGTTCTTTTAAGATCTTTGCATTTTCTGTGCGCTTCCATATAAAGTTTGGAATCCGATTGTCAATTTCTGCAAAAAAGCCTGCTGGGGTGTTCACTGGGGTTGCACTGAATCTAGAGATCAATCTGGGGAGAATTGATATCTTAACAGTGTTGAATCTTCAATATAGGAACATGGTATATCCCTCCATTCTTTAGCTTTTCTTTAATTTCTCTCCACAATGTTGTTTATGGTTTTCCATGCACAGACCTTGCACGTAGAAATATAATTTTTTATGTTGACCTTTTGTCTTGTGGTCTTGCTAAATTCACGTTTTAAATTCAGCATCTTTTTTGTTGACTCCTTAGGAATTTTTACATACACAACCATGTCATCTGTAAGTAAAGATGCTTTTACTTCTTCCTTTCTAATCTGTATGCCTTGTATTTCTTCTTGGTACACAGGCTAGTACGTCTAGTACAATGTTAACTAGAAGTGGTGTGGATGGACGTCCTTTTCTTATTCCCAGTTTTACAGGGGAAGCATTCAGCCTTTTAAGTATGATCTTAGCTATAAGTTTTATCATATTCTTAATACATTTTCATAAATTTATCAAGTCGAGGCAATTGCTCTGTGCTCTTAATTAGGTGAGAAGTTTTTTTTAATCATGAATGGGTGTTGAATTTTGTCAAGTTTGTTTTCTGCATCTATGGAGATGCTCATATTATTCACTTCCTTTATTTTATAATATGATTAATTACATTGATTGATTTTTGAGTATTAAAACAACCTTGAATTCCTTTCAGGAAATTTGTCGGTTTAATCTAAGCTGTTGAGTTTATTGGCATAGAGTTTTTTTAATACTGTTTCTATTGTCCTTTTCATGTCTGGAGGATCTGTAGTGATGTCCCATTTTATTCATGTGCTAGAAATGTGTTTTCCCTTTTTGCTTGATTGATCTAGCTAGAGGCTCATTAATTTTACTGCTCTTTTCAAAGAACCAGCTTTTGGTTCATTGTTTTCTATATTTTATCTTTTTTATGTTTCATTGATTTGCACTCTTTTATCTTGATTGTTTCCTTCCTCTTACTTATTTGAGTTTAATTTGCTTTTATATTTCTAGCTTCTTAAGGTAAAAGCTGAGATCATTGATATTAGACCTTTCCTCTTTTCTACTATAAGCATTTAAAGCTATAAATTTCCCACTAAGCTTTGCTTTAGCTGCATCCCACAACTTTTGATATGTTTTCATTTTTATTTGGTTTAAAATATATTCTAACGTCTTTTGTGGGGATTTCTTTGACCTATGAGTTATTTAGAAATCTGCTGTTGAATTTCCAAATACTTAGGAGTTTTCCTGATATCTTCCTGTTACTAATGTCTAATTTAATTGTGCTCTGGTCAGAGAAATTAATCTGTTTGATTTCAGTTCTTTAAAGTTTCCTGTCACATATTTTATGGCCCAGTATAGGCCTTTCTTGGTTAATGTTTCATGTATACTTGAAAAGATGATCTATTCTGATGTCCTTGGGTGAGGTGTTCTATAAATGTTAATTAGGTCAAGTTGGTTGATAGTGCTCTGTAAGTCTTTTACATTTCTATTGCTTCTCTATTATTTTATCAATATGGAGAGAGGAATGTTGAAGTCTTCAACTATAATTGTGGATTTGTGTGTTTTTCCTTTCACTGTTATCAGTTTTTGGTTTATGTATTTTGAAGTACTTTGATTGGGTGCATACACATTTATGAGTATTTTGTCTACTTGATGAATTGACTGTTATCATGTAATGTCCCTCTTTATCCCTGGTAGCATTTTTTGTTCTGAAGTTTCCTTTTTTTCTGGTATTCATGTAGCCACTCCCATTTATTTAAGATCAGTGTTTGTATAGTTTATCTTTTTCCATCCTTTTACTTCTAACCCACCTGTCTTTTGTGTGTGTGTGAGGAAGATTAGCCCTGAGCTAATGTCCATTGAAACTTCTCTTTTTTGCTGAGGAAGATTGGCCCTGGGCTAACATCCGTGCCCATCTTCCTCTACTTTATGTGGGATGCCTCCACAGCATGGCTTGGCACACGGTGCTTCGGTCAGCACCCAGGATTCAAACCTGCGATCCCTGGGCCACCAAAGTGGAGCGTGTGAACTTAACTGCTATACCACCAGGCTGGCCCCATGGTCCATATTTTTAGGGCTCCTAATTTTTTTCAATTTCTCAAGTTGAGTACAAGATCTGATGGTAGGATTATTCAATTGCAAATGACTGGTGTAACTATTTGTGCAGAAGGCAAAGATTCATGGCCATTGGCTGAACCGAGCCTAACTGGTCCTTTTCCTCCTTCCCAAACCAGGCCTTCAGGGAAAACGTTAGGAAATTTGTTGTTATGGTCTGAAACATTTCAAGTAGTGGAAATACGTCAAACGGTAGGCAAAAAAGGGAAAGAAAACATAAGTAGGAATAAAGAAAGAAGAAAAAGAGACAGTAAGGTCTAACAGAAAGGACACTGGGACTAGTTAAAGGGTTTGGGTTCTAGTTTGGCACTTCTGGTAGTTACGTGGTGTGCGGATGTGGTTGAACTTCTCTGAACTATTACGTAAGAATGCTACATAAGAAATGTTCCAGGTTGTTTCTTTAGTCTAAGCTCTTTACGACTCATGGTACACTGCCTTTGTCAACGTGGTATCATCATGGAGATAAGCTGTGTACCGTTCATGCTGAATAAGTACTGGATTTATCATTTTCCCCTTGTATTCCTGAACACCAGTCTTGTTTATAAACTCTCTTTGAACACCTGATGTCTGTCCTAATATTATCACTTAAAAGAACAAACATCTCTGTTCTGCTTTTCAGGAGGAATTTTGGGGAAACTGAGTGCTGGCATTTTGAAGAAGGATTCTTGCTGATATTAGGTTTTGTCTTAGTTGGTACAGAGTATATATGATTTTACCAGATGCTTTGGAGAGCTTTTATCAGACTTGCAGTCAGCAGATACTGATTCACTTTTGTTTTTCCATATTAGTATGGAAATTCCATATTAGTATGAGATAAATGAACTTCATTTTGAGGCATTCCTTGTCGACTTAGTGGGATGAGGAGTCTCAGGAGGATGGGTCACATATTTTCAAAATAAGATTATGACAAGTTAATTACTGTTTCTGACCTTTTTCCACCTGTTGTTTTTTTCTCTTCTAGACAGTCACAGAGCCGGACCTGAAAAATAACCACATATTAGATGAACTGGTCAAAAGCTTGAATTTTGCACAGTATGATTTAATTTTGTGACTAACCCCCAACTATTTTTGCCATTTATATGTATCCCCTCTTTAGTTTGTGCACTTTTGGGGGTTAGGGAATGCAAGGTTGCATATTTGAGGGTAAAGAAGGGAAGCAACAACAGTCATTAATCACACATGGACAGTCTACTGATAATAGGATTTTCTTCCTTTACTTAACAGAAACTCTCCTGTTAGGAAAAACAAGAGTTAAAATGCAGATTTGAGCACCTTCCTACTTTTGGGTACTATAGAGATACTCCAGCTTCATCTTTTAGTTTTCCTGTCCCAGCCCTAGAATCAACCATTTTTCCAAGGAGCCCCAGTTCCTTTTGTTGGAGAATGGTATTTGGAAGTCAGAATCTGGAGCTGGGTATGCTCATTGTTACTGGGCTGTCATTGCTTCCAGGCCATCTCAGTGGACAGAGCTGGGTAACATATGTATGTATACATTTGTGTATACTAACCCATGTATACACACATATCTACAATTGTTTCTGTGTCTGTTATATATTAATCCACTAATTCTTAATATGATTTACTGATCATATATAAAGTGATGTGCCATGTGAAATACATAATTGATACTGTATAAAGCTCAGAAATATAGCTTTCCCTCTTAACAGTCAAATGCATGCTGGTGAAAGTGAGTTTGGTCACCCACAGGGATATAAAAAGGTATGTTTTACCAAACAATATCTTGAATTATTTTTAATTTTGCAAGTCAAGCAGGAATTTTTATTAGGAACATACTACGTTTAGTTAACCGTTAGGTGCCCACGTATTTAAGTGTATGACTTCTAGGTTTGTTGGGACATTCTTGGAGGTACATTACATTGCTTCTAAAAATGTAAAGAGTTTTCTTCCAATAGAATTGTACATTTACTCATGGGTTTATATCCTAAGAATGATCCAATTTAGTACTCTGAACCCGCCTAATGTGACATTCTAGAAATTAGCTGGTTAGTTATTTCCCTAAGCAAGGTCATTAAAAGGTGGTATACTTTCCTAGATTAAGAAACTCTGAGATTCTCTGATTCTCATAATTAAAGATATTGCTTTTCTTATTTTAAAGTCCTTCACCAGTTAGATTTTGAAGTCTATGAGAAAGGATGGAGCCATGTCTTTAGAAAGGAATTTATTGGCTGTTTGATTTTCTCTGAGACAGTAAAATTGTGTCCCAGGGCTTACTTGTTTTCTTCAGCTGGTACTGAAAGCATAACAACCTCTCTGTCAGGAAAAAGGGAGCGTTACAAAGAACAGCATCTGTTTGAAGAGAAGTGATCGGTATCTTTGGGTTCACAGACCTTTTGGCAACTTAAAGGGAGGCCTTGGAATGATTGAGCTCTCCCCTCCCCCCTCCCCTCCTGAAAGGAATAGGCTGTTTAATTATTCATTATAATGGGTGTGGTAGAGTGGGAAGCATTCTTTGTAGATTTGGGATGGATTTTATCATTTGCTTCTCCCTCTCTTTGCCTTCTTGGAATTGCCTTATGGTGAACATTTCTTGGATTGGTCCTATCTAAAGTGATGTGGTACTTCATTTGCAAAATTAGTGGGGATGAAATTCAAGCTAATCAATTTCATTACGTGTGTGAAATCTGGTTTAAGATTGATGAGGGATGAAGTTTAATTTTCTGACAAAAATGTAAGATATTTATGGTGTTTGTTGATTTCATTTTTTATCTTTGCCATCTGTCCTTGCCATTTTATGACATTATGGTTTTTAAAAATTTAATATTCTAAACTGAATAATAAAAGGGTATTGGAAATTATTCCAGGGGTTTTCAGGCACAAGGCTGACATTCAGATCTTACCTTTTCTTCTAACTTTTGCCTTTTATTTTCAAAGAACAAGTATTTTCTGTCTTGACTCAATTTTATTTAAAATTCTTAAGAATTATGTTGAACAAAATATAGAGTATTTTTGTGTAAGGTGAACATCATTCTTGACCTAAGTGAGAAAATATCATTTCTATATTTTTGCAGAGCAGCCAGTCTACATCTAGATCATTATTTTTGTGAATTGAGAGTGTAGAATGTCATTTACTGCTTTGCTTTATCCACCATCAAGGTATGAATTTTTCTCCAAGTACTTATTCCAAGGTGAAGAATTTAAACACTTTATACCATAATTGTAATAGGTAATTCCCTTAGCATCTCATAGAAGTATGTAGAATATAATTTCACCTTTTCCTGTGGTGTAGTTTAAAGCATACTGGCTTTGGATTCAGGCAGAACTAGGTTCCAGTCCTGGCCCTACTAGTTCTGATGTGATTGTGATCAAGATATTAAACTTCTTTGGCCTGTGTTCCACATCTGAAAAATGGGAATAATATTGTTCATACCTTGAAGGATTGTTGTAAGGATTAGAAATGAAGAGTTATACTAAAAGATACATCTCTTTCCATACTTTATTTTGAACCTATGTCTTTTACTTAAAATGGGTTCTTTGTTGAAAGCATTTAGTTTGGTCTTGGCTTTTTATCCAGTCTGCATTCTCTGTCTCTTATTGGTGCTTTTAGACCATTTACATTTAATGTCATTATTGATACAATTGGCTTTAAACTTAACATCTTGCTAGCTGTTTCTTGTTTGTTTCATCTGAGTTTTGTTTTATCCTTTTTAAATTTTCTTTTGGATTATTTTTTATTATTACATTTTATTTCTATTGGCTTATTATTTTACCTCTTTTTCAAACAGTTTTAGTGGTTGTCGTAGGGTTTGTAATATGCACCTTTAATCAGTCACAGTCTACGTTGAAATAATATACTGCTTCACTTGTAGTGTAAGAAGCTTATAACTGTGTACTCCCAATCTCTAATTCTTTGTGTTGTTATGAATTTTACACTTTTACATATGCTAACACAACACATTGTTATTGTTTTTCCTTTAAAGAGACAGCTATCTTTTAGAGTCGTTAAAAGTAAGAAAAATCTATTTTATATTTACCTTCATTTTTATCATTTCTAGCTCTCTTCATTTCTTCTTAGAGAGTTGAGTTTCTGCTTTTATATTTCTTCTGCTTGAAGAACTCCCTTTAACACTTTTTGTAGTATGGGACTGCTAATAATACATTCTCTCAGTTTTTGTTTGTCTCAGAAAATCTTTATTTCTCTTTCACTTTTGAAAAATATTTCCATTGGTACAGATTGTGGATTGGCAGGGTTCCCCCTGCCCCCAACACTTGAATTCATCACTTCCTTGTCTTCTGGCTTGAACAGTTTCTGATGAGAAAGCATGATGTGAGGCTTGATTTTTCTTTGTGTAATATACTCCTTTTCTCTGACTTCATAATTTTCTCTGTGTGTCTATGTGTATGTAAGTTGTATTTTTGTTTTGTTTTGGTATTTTTTGAGCTTCTTGCATTTGTGGTTTGATGTCTTTCATTATATTTGGCAAATGCCATTAGGTTTCAACTATTTCTTCTTCCTTTTTTCTTCCTCTGGGATTTCTATTACGTGTATGTTAGACCTTTTGATATTTTCCAACAGCTCTTAGGTGCTCTGTTCTGTTCTTTTTTTCTTCCCCTTCTTTTTTCTTTCTGTTTCAGTTTGGATAATACTCTCAATCCCATTTCAAGTTCACTGAGTCTTTCCTTAGTTGGGTCAAGTAATCTCTGTTAATGTGTTTTTTTATGTCTAACATTTCTATTTTATTCTTCTTGATGGATTCATCTCTCTCCTGAAATGCTCCACCTACTCATGCATGTTGTTCATCTTTTCCGCTAGATATTTTAGTGTACTCATCATAGTTATTTTCAATTCCATGTCTGATAGTTTAAAACATCTGGGTGATATCTGAGTTTGGTTTTGTTATTGTTTGTTTGAAGTAAATGATATTTGTGCCTAAAAAAATAGACATGTCCTCTTCTGCTAGATCTTTATCGTGTGAGGTTGACTTGATTTGGGTTTTGTTGTTGCTATGCTTGTCCTCAGTTTACCACCAGTTTCACATCCCTTATGCTTAGGTTGGTGACTGAGTTGCCAGATTTTTTTTTTAAGTGTACCTGTATCACTGACACTTAGGTTTTCCCTGTGAGCCTGTATCTCAGAGTCTCTCTCCATGCTCACGTCTCTCACAGCTCAGATCTCGCACACTGTTACGTGTTGCTTGGAGCATGCTAGCTCCATGGTAGGGAGCATGGGGTTGTTCTCTGTTATTCTGGTTTGGCCTCAGTCTTAGGCAGGCTCTTTGATCCTGGGTCTCAGGGGTGGGGCTCTCTCAGTGATCCTGTCCCTCCCTAAGTGGCGGGGGTCCTCTAGCGGTCTGGGCCCAGGGTGGTTTCCTGACTCTCCTGCAGGGTTTTATTTGTTTGTTTGTTTCCTCCCAGCAACAGTGGGTACTTTACCTGAGGGCTACAGTTTTGCTGACCTTCTCTCAGTGGCTTAATGCTTTTGTTTCTTAAAGGTTAAAGATCTGGTGGGGCTTCCTGTCTTTACTGCAACAGGGGCTGTTCTCCTTTTTCAGGCCAGGAGCTGGAGGGATACTTTTTCTAGGTTCCTGCCCTTCCCCCAGTAGTTCTTGTGAGTACCCAGTAAGGTCTGTAGAAGATAGCCTTGGAATAGGTGTGACTCCCCTTGTGTCTAAGCTTCTCAGGATTTTTATACTTTCATGGTGGTTCACCCTTGGCCTTTTGTACTTCATCAAAAAGTTTAGCCAAAATCTTCTTACCCAGAGGTCAGGTAGTCCCAGTCTTCCTCCTGTGCACTGCCTCATGTCAGCCGGTGCTCATGACCCCTCTCTCCTCTAAGGCACCTGTCTTTCCTTAGATTTCAGGCTAGTTGGTTGCTCTGTGACCTGAGCTCTGATGGAGTCAAGAAAAGTTGCTGTTTTACAGATTATCCAGCCTTTTCTTGTTAGGGTGGGAGTGACACTATATCTGGCTCTCTATGTCAGAAACAGACTCAGAAGTGTCCCTGAAACATTTAAGCCCCTAAATTGTATCCAATCCTAATAATAGTTTCTTTAATAGCTTAGAAGAGAGTGTGGCAAATGTTCTCTATCTTGAATAATAATTGTGTTAATAGATTGGGTAGAATGCAAGTGGTCCCTTTGCTTTCCTGTTCCACCATGATTCAGTAAGTTTATGCTAGCTGTTCATGCTCACAGAGATAGGCATTGTTTACATTGTTTCTACCGGTTTTATAATATTAGAGGGACAAAAGTTACCTCTAAGTGCTCAAAAAACATAAACTTTAAATTGAGGTAATTGCATTCTTAAATGATCCTCTTGAGGACTGTGGGTTTTGTTAAAAAAAACAAAACTTTTTTAATAGGGATTATTTCAAATTTATATTGAAGTAGAGTGAAGAGTATAGAGTTACTCTATATACCTGTCATCCAGCTTAAACAATTATCAACCATGCCTAATGTGTCATTTGTCATTTACACCCCTCCTCCCATGGATTATTTTGAAGCAAATTCCAGACATAGTGTCTTTTTTGTGTATAAATGTGTGTAAGAGACTGTAGATTCTTATTCTATACCACATGTATTTTGGTTTTAATATGTTGACTTTTTAGGGCAGAAAGATAGCGTTTGCAAATTCCATGGCTTTTGCATTCAAAGGTATTTATATGTGTGACCCAGTGTATTCCAGATCTCCTTGATGTAGGTGATTGGTAACTGCACCTACTGACAAAAGTTCTGGAGGCAAGGCCATTTTCCTCCCAGTATTTGTAGACCTCTATCTCTCTTTGAAAAGTAGCCTGTTGTGCAACATTTAGTATATTGGAATTTGAGTGGATATCCCCTAAGAATTGAATTCTCACTAACAAATTAATTTTTGTATTCCATTGGGACTGCTGTTTATATCTATATACTCAAAGGAAAAAGCAAATTGACTTTACTATACTCCTCTGGTTATATTTTAAGTTGTGTTTGCATGTGTGAAAGTTCAGCGTTTTAACTTTGTTCTTATTTTTTTAACCTTTTATTTTTAAATAACTTTAGACTTAAAAAAAATTATAGAAATGGGATGGGGAGTTCATGTATACCCATCTCCCAGCTTTAGTGTTGACAACTTACACAACCACACTACAATGAGCAAAACCACGTAATTAACATTGGCTATATGTCCTTATTTTAACAGCTGCTGAAATAGTTGAAGAAATTGAAAATACGGAGAAGACTAGGATGTGTCTTGAAGCTAGTGAAACTCAACAAAAGTGTATGTTGATAGTCTATTTCAGTGTCTGGGTAGAAATGAAGAAAAGAAAAGTTGAATACCCTACTGAAATTAAAGCAAGCCAGTATTAAATCTGTTCAATGGGAAATGTACTGGAACACATTTCCATTTAATATATTATGATTTACTTGCTCATTTTTAGAACAAAAACCTATCATATTTAGCAGTCTTTTATCACAAAATGCAATCCACAGTAGAGTTTATTAGTGAGTTATAGTCCTGTGGAAGAAGCATATGCCTATCAGGGTAGCCTTGATACCGGTCCTTTCTCTGCTGGTTACATTTGATAAGCTATTTAACTTCTGTGGCCCGTAGGCTCTTCATCAACTCAGGGTTGAACTGTACGATCTCTAAGATCCCCTTTTAGCTCTGGCATTCTGCAATTCTGTGATTGTGCTGATGGATAAATTAATTGTAAGACTTTATAAGGATTGAGTATCTACTGGGCTTATTGAGGGGTATCAGAGACCTAAAATTTTTCACTATTGCCTTCCTCTAGCTTGATGGCTGAAAACTTGAGGAAAGGACACCAAAGAAGAAAATAGTCGTCATTGTGTCCTATGACACCAGAGGAAGTGTTTTGGGCTCTCCCAAGTAGACTTTTTTTCTAGAACATCAGTAATGTGTCTGTAAGGAAAGCAACGACCTTAGCGAAGTAAGTTTACAATCAGATAACAGAAAAAAAATGAGATTTTCATTGACTTTATTATTACCTGTGTGCTAACTATAAGATGGAACCTGTAATGAATCATGTAGATTTCTGATCTTTCAAATCTTAAGATTTAAAAAAGTGGAAGTAGAAATTTAACACACTGAGTCTTGTTATTGCATTTCCTCTATATGACTGCCTTTCTAGTAACCTTGGAGAAATTAAGTTGGAAAAGATAGAAGGCAAAGAAGATCTCCCTTATTAACGATCTACTAAATGTCTCTTCAGTCTTGTAGTTTCAAGTGTTACCTATTGTATTAATGAATGTGAAAATTAAATATTGAAAATAGGAAATTTGATTGTTGTGTTAATACTTCATGCATTCTAATGGAATCAGTGTTGCATTTTCTACTGATGAGAAAAAAGTAATAAGTAAAATGTATACTAATTATGATATGTAAGGGAAGTACACAGGAGTTAGTCTTCCTAGGTCTATATAAAACAGAGATGAGAGGTAATTCTCCTCTATTTTAAACATCCACATTTGAGATTTTAAAGTTTGTAGTACTGATTTCTATTTTTGTCTTTTTCTGAGTTTTTAATTAAGAAATTTTGAATTATTTTAGATAATGGTTTTTATGAAGGATAGAAAAGGAAATAGATGAAATTCACAGTAAATATCATAAGTTGTGTGGCATTTTCTTTATTTGTAAAGAACTTGGGTTGCAGTTTTTCATCTTAAGTAATTTTTTGGGGGGGGATGGGTAAGATTAGCCCTGAGCTAACATCTGTTCCCAATCCTCCTCTTTTTGCTGAGGAAGATTGGCCCTGGACTAACATCCATGCCCATCTTCCTCTACTTTATATGTGGGATGCCTGCCACAGCATGGCTTGATAAGCACTGCATAGGTCTGTGCCTGGGATCCAAACCTGCAAACCCCAGGCTGCTAGAGCAGAGCTTGCAAACTTAACCACTGTGCCAACCAGGCTGGCCCCTGTAGTTTTTTAAACAAAATTTTTACATTAATGTTTCATACAAGCTTTTCTTAGTATTAGTTGAGGTGGAATTTTAGTTGAATGTTTACTCAGATAGTGACCTGTGTGCCCGCTTTTTGATTCGTGACTAACATTCTACTTTGAGCTTATCATTAAGCACTTTGCAAATATTAATTAGTTGTTCTCAAAGCATCTCTGTGAGAAGAAAACAGGATTAAAATGGAAACATTCCTGAGTTTCCATCCTGTCCTCAGGCCACTCAATGACAGTACTTCTGTAAAGAATTTCAGTACTTCTGTAGCTTGCAATCTTATGCCAAAAATAGTTTTCATTTTATTAGTTATTACCAAATTCCCCACTTTATCACTTCCTTTTCCTTAAATGGCCTTTGTATATACCTTTCCTGGGGCTACCACATTACTGTTTGGTCAATTAGGTAACTGTTATTGTTTGGTTGTTTGGTTTTTAGCTTAAATTTAAGTGCCTGGCAAATAGTAGATAGTTAATACATGTTTGTTGAATAAGTATCCTATACATGATATGTTTTAGTTGTATTAAGATAATTTTTTTTTTTCAGTTCTTAAGCTTTGAAGGGCAGGTTCAGCAGTGATCTCTTTGGGGAGAGAGGGAGGATGAAGTACACAGGCAGTAGATGTAGGTGTGAGGGCCTGCGCCTTACTAGGGTAGGAGAAGGAGCCTAGAGGATTCATGGACCATAGGCTGAAAAACAATTATCACAACTCTGCTGCTAGAAAGATAAGTATGGTGTGATCCTCTTTGATCAACTTTTGGGAAGCCAAAGGGATTTTTCTTGAGACAGGAGATAGAAAATATCAGATGACCACTGAATTGGCAAAAATAAGGCCTGTTATAATAAGGAAACCAGGAAATTTGCATGGAGAAAAAGTAATTTAAACCACTAAAAGGATGGTGTCTAACAATTATGCCACACTAAGAAAAATGTGGATTAGATACAGGTCAGAAAATATATAAATATCTATTGCCCACCATTTAAATATCTTTAAAAAGTTTAACTTTACTAAATAGGTCATGTTAAATTAATTCATTTGGTCCCAAAATAAACCTCAGTATATACTTTTTTTTTTTTTTTCAAAATTTTCAGGCACTTCCTAAAGTTTAAGTGCTTAGCATTATAGTTTAGTCATACATTTTGATTTAGTGTCAGGTTCCAAATATACTATTGATCTCGCTTCTTTTAAACATTTTTATTAATGTTTTACATGCAGGTAGTTTTAAAAAAATCACATATTTAGACAAGGCTTATTATAAAAAACAAAAATCTCCTGCCTCCACCAGCAGCCTGTCTCCATTTCTGTTCCCTAGAGGTTACAACTGTCAAGCCTTTTGGTTTTTGTTTTGGTAATTATCTTCATTTTTATAAAAAAGGATCATTCTTTTCTGCTATTTCTTGAAGTATTTGTTTTCCAGGTTAATGTTCTATTGATGTTTTAATGTGGAAAATGAAGATTTAGCTCTTTTATACATTCTGACTCCTCCCTTTGCCTCCCTTCCCTCCTCTGAGGTATGTGCCTCCCCCACACCTTTTCTCTTAATCTAGTTGAAGACGGTATTCAAGCCAGTGTTCTAAGCCACCTCTGAGTTTACTCATTTTTCTCTGGATATCTTCCATCTATACATGAGGTATACATGTTAATAAACTTCTGTTTGCTTTTCCCTTGTAAAATCTTTCTTTTGTTATAAGGGCCCAGCAAAGAATGAAGAAAACTAAGAAAATTATTTTTCCCTCCCCTACAGCTGCAATTCCTTGGAGGAAAACATTCTATTTTTCTATAATTAATAATTTTCTTTTATTTGCTTGGTGTTCTATTTATCTAGTATTAATTTAGCTCTAAACTTTCCACCAGAAATGTAAATCACCTTCTAATACATTAAAACACATTGTTTATCAACTCATTATTTTCTCAGGAATGTCTTGCCTGAAGCAATCTCCAACCTGTTACTGTTGTCCTATTTCAGTCTACTCTGGTTGCTCTTTGGGCCTCCTCTATGACTGCTGTCCTGGAATTTCCTTTCACCAACCTTATAGGGATTCTGCTCCCCTCCCTCCTGTGTCTACTCACTTATTTCAGGATCTGAATCTGCCTCTTCTCTTTCTTTGTTTTGGTGGACTACATTTTCCAGGACACTCCTTGAGAAAAAGAGTATATGGGGGAATATCTTTTGAGCCATACAAAACTGGAAATAGTACCTTTACCGTTGATTGTTATGTAACTGGATGTACACTTTTAGTTTGGAAAGATTTTCCTTGCAGATTTTGAAGGTATTTTCCCTTGTCTTCTACTTTGCAGCATTGTTGTCAATAACTGTCTTGCTATTCTGGTTCTTCATCCTTCATCCCTTTCCTGACCTACCCATGTTGTTCATTACATTCTGTCAATCTCTGTCTTCTAAATATCTCCTGACTTTGTATATTCCTTGTTCTTATCTCTGCCACTATTCTAGTCACAATTGCTTCTTACCTAGTCTTCCTCTATCTATTCTTGACCCTCCCAATTCACTAACACTCAGAAACCAAACTGTCTTCTAAAATTGGTGAGTCTTCTGATCATACTATTCCTACCTTGCTGCCCTCTTGCCATTATCAAAAACTTTCCCGGTGGCTGGCCCTATGGCCTAGCAGTTAAGTTTGGCATGCTTCACTTCGGTGGCCTGGGTTCATGGGTTCAGTTCCCAGGTGTGGACCTGCACTACTCATCAGCGGCCGTGCATACAAAATAGAGGAAGATTGGCACAGATATCAGGTCAGGGCCAGTCTTCCTCAAGCAAAAAGAGGAAGACTGGCAATGGATGTCAGCTGAGGGCCAATCTTCCTCAGCAATGGAAAAAAAAAAGTTAAATTTATTTTTTAAAAAACCCACCACCAAAACTTTCCAGTACTCTTAAGATAAAGTTTATAAAATCAATTACTTCTTGTATCTGGACTTGTCTACCTCTAGTCTCTTCTCTTCCCTTATTCCCTAATATTCTGACCACTCTGGTTATCTTTTACCTCCTTTATCAAGTTCTTTGCTGCTTCAGGGCCTTTGTTCCCCTCTTCTCTCTTTGTCTGGAATTGTCTCCTGTTAATTGCCCTGGTGGCCACCTCTATTTCCCCAACTCTTAATCAGCTTCATTGCAATTTCCATGGAAAACCTTCTGTGATCTCCCAGACAAGGTAAGGTTTCCCTTTTATATGTACTTAACATCATCTTGTGCTTTTTCATAGCACTATTTTATTTGTTCATTCAATACAAGTTTTTTAAGTACTTAATATGTGCCAGACACTTTCCAGGTGCTGGGGCTACAAGAATGAACATGACAGGCAAAAAGCCCACCCTCTTGGAGTTTATATCCCGCTAGTATATTAGAAAGTGATAAATGAAAAGGAGAAAAAAATAAAGCAAGGAAGGGTATAAGAAAGTTTAAATATTTGCTAAGATGGCCACAATGGTTATTAATTGTGCAATTAATTAGTTTCTAACTTTGTGTTTTAATAGTTCACTAGAGCTGCTGTAACAAAGTACCAGAGACTGGGAGGCTTAAACAACAGAAATGTATTGTCTCACAGTTCTGGAGGCTAGAAGTCCAAAATCAAGCTGTCAGCAGGATTGGTTCCTTCTGAGGCTGTGAGGGAAGGATCTGTTCCAGGCCTCTCTCCTTTTTCCAGGCCTCTCTTCTTGGCTTTTCCCTGTGTCTCATCACATCATCTTCCCTGTGTGTGTGTGTGTGTGTCTGTGTTCCTTTTATAAACACACCAGTCATATTGGATTAGGGCTCACCCTGATGACCTCATCTTAGCTTGATTACCTCTGTAAAACCCTGTCTGCAAATAAGGTCACATTCTGAGGTACAGGGGGTTAGTACTTCAACATATGAAATTTGGGGAGACACAGTTCAACCCATAACAGTATTTTCTTCCCTTATGAAACTGAAAGAGGAAATGTTTCTCCCTTGTTCACTGCTTTATCTCCAGGGTCTTGCACATAGTTAGGACTCCATACATTTTTGACCAAGTGAATGAGTAGATGAGGATGGGAGAGTCAGCACAGTTTGTATCGGTCTATCAAGCCTAAAAAAATAGGCTAAGAGAATTCAAACATTTTTCTACATCTCACTACTCTATTTTACTTTACTTTTGAGAAGAAACATATAAGCTTAGATCTGTCCTCCAAAGAAAGGTATCACCCATGCTTCCACTACCTCCTGTCTTCTGACTTTGCAGACTTTTCTTCTACTTGTTTATGCTTTGTCACTTTTTAAAAGAAAAGACAGGAAGGCAGAAAGTCACAGTTGTTGAATATATATTCTGAAGCAGGAGCTTCACAGATGTTATTTTAGTAATCCTCCCAGCAACTCTAGGAAGTGAGTATTCTCCCGTTTCATAGAGGAAGAAACTGAGACTCAGAAATGTGAGATAAATTGCCCACATAGCTAGTAAAAAGCAGAGCTGGAAGTTAAATCCTGGTTTACCAGATGCTCAAGTCTAAGCCCTTTGCGCTATGTACCATGCCTGACATCTGAGTGAATAACTTGTATGTTGGGAACTTCTTTTTTGAGGGGGTAAGCTTTAGTTTCAGATTAAGGTGCTTAAAAAAACTTAATTTTGTGAATGAGCTACTTGGTAGTTTTGTGATGATATATCCTTTTTTTTTTTTTTTTTTCTAGCAGTCTTTTGGATAGACTTACATTCATGAGTTCCTCTTTCAGTAAAGGAAAGAAACAGTGAAATCAGGCAATTTGAACTTCCTGTAGAAAGTATAGTTGATACAGAGGTTGAACCAAATGAGTTTATTGGGTTATCTGTGGATTTCAGATGTCAGAAGCTTTTTGGTAAATCATCTTAATTAAGACTGTGAACTGCTCCAGTAAGAGGTGGAATCTTAACCTGATAGAAAGTTACTCTACTTGCCCAACTGCCGTGACAAACATATTTTGGGGATCTTTATGCTCTTTACCGTGGTAAAATATAGCTTTACATTCTGCTAGAAAAAAAAGACAAGAGAAAACTCCAGTGAGCACTCTGGTTATCTCCTGAAACTTTTCCGAGGAGTACAAGCTTAATCTTGTTAAGTAGGCAAGGCATTTTAGCACAGTTAATTTATTCCTTTGTTCTTTTGTTTGGTCATTTATTAATTCAGTAAATATTTATCGAGCATCTACTTTGTTCCTAGTATTGGGTATACAGCAGTGAACAGGAAACAGATCTCTCTTCTCATGGAGCTCACATTCTAGTGGCAGACAGATAAATAACACAATAAATCAGGAGGTGATACAATTTTAGGTGGCAAATGTTATATAAAGAAAATAAAATGGTAATTTGATAGAAATTATGGGGGCAATAGATAAGATAGTCAGGAAAAGGCTTTCCTTGTGGAGCTGACATTTGAAATGAGTCATGAGTAAAATAAAATAAAAATAAAGAGGCAGCCATTCAGAGAGCTGGAGGAAGAGTATCCTAGGCAGAGAGTATCAAAGGCAGAGGCCCTAAAGTAGAAATGGAGGAGGTGAGTGTGACTAGAGGGTTGTGAGCAACAGAGGAGACAGTATAAGGGAAGGGAGGGCCAGATCATGTAAGATCTTGTAAGATTTTATTTTGAACTTTATTCTTAGTGCAGTGAGAAGTCATTGGAGGGCTTAAAAAGACAAGTAACATGATTTCACATACATTTTAAAAGATCATGATATCTGTTGAGCAGAGAATAAATTGTAAGGCAGCAAGAAATATTAAGAGAACCAGGCTGGAGGCTCATCACTCAAGCAACGTTGATTGATCAACCATTGCTGTATCCCAGAATATAGGTGTTGGGAGTATAACATTTAACAGACGATGTCTCTGCCCACGTGGAACTTACATTCTAATGGGAATAGTCAGACAATTAATGAGTGAGTGAGTTGTGTGGTCGTCAGACAGGGATAAGTGCTGTGAGGAAACCTGAAGGCGAGGGTGGAGAGTGACGGAGCTGCTGTTCGAGATTTGGTGGTCAGGGAAGGCCTCTTTAAGAAGGTGATACGATATGAAAAGAGACCTGAATGAAGTGAGGCTACTGTAGTAAATTAGGCCAGAGTATGGCCTAGTCTAGAGGGGTAGCAATATAGAGGTAAGATGGACAATTCAAGGTAAACTTGTGAAGTAGAACCAGTAGTCTCACGGATGAATTTAATATGGGGGATGACTAAGAGAGGAATCAAGAATGACTCCTATGTTTCTGGTTTAGGCAACTGGGGAAGTGATGGTGCCATTTACTGAGATGGAGACCAGGGGAGGATTGTGGATGGGGAAAGGGAATCGGAATTCCTATTTTGTCAATGTTAAATTTTGGTTTCTCATGGATATCCAAATGGAAAAGAGAAGTAGGCATGAATGGATGAGTCTACCTCACAAAAAAGGCATGTTGTGTTTCCAGGTAGTATTTTATAGTTGTGTATTTAGATAAGAGTACCTGGAGGACGACTGCTGCAGGGAACAGAGCCTAAGGCTAAGTCCTGGGGCACCCCAACACGTAGAGTGGCAGTTCTCAGTTCTCCAGGCTCTTTACACTCTTAAAAATTATCAAGAATGCCAAAGAGCTTTTGTTTATGTGGGTTATATCTATTGATATATGTCATATTACAGATTAAAACTTAGAGGGTTTCTGCTTCTGGCCAAAATAGAATACCGGGGACCTGAAACACCCTCCCAAGACACTAGACATTGGGTAAAAAAGGACAGGAATATCTGAGAGATGGCGAAAAAGTGAGATGAGCCCTGTAA
Source organism: Tapirus indicus (assembly GCA_031878705.1). Classification (NCBI taxonomy): domain Eukaryota; kingdom Metazoa; phylum Chordata; class Mammalia; order Perissodactyla; family Tapiridae; genus Tapirus; species Tapirus indicus. The sequence goes on from JAVSPQ010000050.1 coordinate 47,413, forward strand.
TAGTTTCTAGGCTGTGGTGCAGATGTGGGGGGCAGGAGGAGGCTGGTGGGCTTTGAGTTAAGGAGAAAGAAATGGATACCAAGGAAACCAAAGGAGCTAGAGTCTGCAGGACAGAGTGGTGGAGAGGAGAGAGTAGCACAGAGGGAGAGCCCTAGGGATCTGCAGAAAGTTCAGCCTGTGTGTTCATTCAGCATGCAGAGTATGTTCTCTATCCATAATAGAATTATATTAGAAATCAGTAACAAAGTCCTCTGGAAAATCACCCAGTATTTGGAAACTAAATAACACTTCCAAATAACCCATGGGTCAAAGAAAAATTAAAACCAAGAAATTTCAAAAATATTTCTTAACTAATTTAAAAGTAATAAGAGTAAATACACTACATGTTAACACAATGTATTTTAATAAGAAAATAACTTTCCAAAACAAAAAAATAAAAATAAATGGAGATTTCTTCTCCTGGCCCAGATGGAATAACAGGGACTGTATTTACTTTCCTCCATTAATAAACTAGAAAAAGAAATGTATAAACACTGGTTTTTCAGATATTAAAAAAAAAGTAGTACAGGACTGTGATTCTTGAGAGAGAAAGCAAATAAGATGGTGAGTTCTACAGCTCCATCAGCTTACTGGAAGTTAAGTAAGCTGAGGATGAGGGGACCCCAAAATCGCTTGAGTAGGTAAAACAAATCAAAGTTGTGCGAGGCCAGGCTATCTAGAATTTGTGGGACAGCTTACCAGAGAGGAGGAAACCCCAGAGAGAAGAGAGCTCTAAGGATCTGCAGAGAGACCCTGTTAACCTTTGGCTGTCTGGTAATCTGCACGTGAAGGAGAGGAAATTGCCTGAGACTAAGGAAGGAACTGCTTGAAAGGATTAGCTGCAGAACAATTTCTGGAGCTCACGCAGGGCAGGAAACAGCTTGAATTCACCACCAGCCATAACAGAAAAAAACCTCATACAATACGGGAGCATCAATCTCAGAAAGGTATTACCGCTTTAGGAGCTGGGCTAAATGTCAGGGCCAGATAATAAATATTGAGGCTTTGCAGGTTACATATGGTCTCTGTCAAATATTCTTGTTTTGTTTGTTTACAATCCTTTATAAAAAATATAAAAACCATTCTTAGCTAGAGGGCCATACAAAAATAGGTCATAGGTTGGATTTGGCCCTTGGGCTATTTGCTGACCCCTCTTCTAGACTAATGGCTGCTCCAATTTTTCCTAATTAAAAACAAATTTTTAATAGACTTCATTTTTAGAGCAGTTTTAGGTTCATAGCAAAATTGAGTGGAAAATACTGAGAATTCCTATATTTCCTCTGACCCCGCACATGCAGTCTCTCCCACTATCAACATCCCCTGCCAGAGTGGAACATTTATTACAATCCGTGAACTTCCATTGACACGTCATTAGTGCAAAGTCTGTAGTTTACATCAGGGTTCACTCTTGCTGTCACACATTCTGTGGGTTTTGACATTATAGCGTCACATAGAATAGTTTCACTGCCCTGAAAATCCTCTATGCTCTACCTATTCATCCCTGCTGCTTTCCTTACCCCTGACGACCACTGATCTTTTTACTATCTTTATAGTTTTGTCTTTTCCAGAATGTCAGATAATTGGAATCATACCTTATGTAGCTTTTTAGATTTTCTTTCACTTAGTCATATGCATTCAAGGTTCCTGTATGTCTTTGCATGATTTCACAGTTCACTTCTTTTTAGCACTGAATAATCTATTTTCTGGATGTTCTATAGGACATCATTCATTTATCAACTCACTTACTGAAGGGCTCTTGTGTGGATCAACTCCACGTCAACCATTCCGTCATGGCATCGTTGCTATTATATGTGCACATTTTACCAGTGGACAAACCAATGGACATAGGTAGTCTTTAAAGAATATTGTGTTTTCCTACATGAATTTGAGGACTTTGGTGTCATTCATAACAATTAGGAAATATCAGAACTTTCAAAAATCATATGTGAACCAAGATGCCAAGAATTAAAGGACACCCTGTTTGGGGCATTAAGGTAGATGTGTTTTATGACATAGTGTCACAGAAATCTTGCATAATTGGTATTACTTGCAGAGTTCTTTTACATTTTTAACTGCTCTATTTGTGACAAGCCTAACGTCAGACTTCCAGGTAACAGATTGCTCTGTAATTTTTAATTAACTCTTCTTCCTTACAAGGACTTGTTCTTAGATAAACATGCGGTTGACAGCGTACTGTGCAATATCCTCATTATGTTTTCAAGCTAGGTATAGTTTTCTTTCAGTTTACTAAAAGGAAATTGGTGCTATTTCACTTTTTAATTATTGGGCTTGATAAGAACAGTTCAGTGCATTCATTGTGCATATTTTAAAAGATAAAAATGTATAAAAGCTACTTGCAGATTGAAACTGACAAAAAGAAAATTTTCTGATATTGCTAGCCTGTTTGTTTCCTCCTCAGGAGAAAACACGATCCTATTTATTGCAGCTATAACAATATTTGTGTCATTTCATCATGTCAGTCCATTATCACAACTCAGTAGACTCAACTGAATTTGAGACAAAGTTGCTGGAATCAGTTTTTTTCTCTTTTGCTATTTCAAACTAGATGTAGATATAATATCAAAGAAGTACAGAATTGTCATTTATTAAACTATATAATATTTTGGAATGAAATAATGTCATATATAATTTTCTTGCATAAAACATAAAATGAGCAATTTGTGCTAGATAATTTTCATCCTGTTGAGTATAATGTTTGGAAATGGATGTGAGATTTGTTTAATTAGGGCTATGCTTTACAATGACAGTCCATTCAGGTTATTTAAAAAATATTTTTTAAATAAAAAAAGATTAAAAGGAATAATATTTAAATTTGGAAATGGTTTTCTAGTTTTCTTATTAATTGCCATTTATAGAATACTCCACCCAACAACATTAGAATACATGTTTTTTTCAAATACAGCTGGAAAGCTGACCAAGAAAGACAAGATTCTGGGCCATAAAACAAGTCTCAATACATTTAATAGAACTCAAGTAATGCAAATCATGTGTACTCTAACAACATCAGAATTAAATTAGAAATCAATAACAGAAAGATATCTGGAAAATTCCAAATATTTGGAAAGTAAACTACACACTTCTAAGTAATCCACAAATCTCAAAGCAAATTTTTAAATAGTCTTAACTAATTGAAAATGAAAGCACAGCATATAAGAATGTGTGAGATACAACTAAACAAGTTCTTAAAAAGAAACTTATGACTTTAAATGGTTATATTAGATGAAGAATGAGCTAATCTCAGGCATGTAAGTGTCTACATAAAGACACTATGGGAAAAAAAGAGAAACCCAAAATAAGTAGAAGGAAAGAAATAATAAGAGAGCAAAAAAGAATAATACAATGGATAAAACTCTAATTAGGCTGATGAAGAAAAAAACAGAAAAGAAATTACCAATGCAGGAATAAAACTGAGGGCATCCCTACAGCTCCTACAAAAATTAAAAGGATAATAAAAGAATATTATAAACAACTTTATGCCAATCAATTCAACAACTTAGATGAAATGGCCACAATCCCCAAAAGACACAAATTACCAATGCTAAAAGAAGAGGAAATAAAACATCTGAATAACTCCAAATCTATGAGGGAAATTGAGTTCATAATTAAAAATGGTCGCGAAGGACAGTGAAGGCCCAGATGGCTTGAATGATAAATTCTATTAAACGTTTAAGAAAAAAGTCAATAGTACGCAATAATTTTCAGAAATAAACCAGGAGGGAAGAATTCCCAATTCGTTTTCTGAGGCCAGCATTATTCTGATACCAAAACTAGATAAAGACATCACAAGAAAAGAAAACTACACACCAATATCCCTCATGAAAATAGACACAAAATCCTTAAAGGAACATCAGCGAACCAAATGCCACAATATATAAAATAATAAATCTTATGATCAAGTAGAATTTGTCACAGGAATGAAAGTCAATTCAACATTTGAAAATCGGTTGATGTAAGTCACCATAGCAACAGACTAACGAAGTAAAACCACATGATGACGACAATATATGCATAAAGAATATTTAGAAACGTCAACACCCATTCCTGATGAAGACTCTCAGCACACTAGGAATAGAAGGAACGTTCGCAACCTGACAAAGGGCCCAAACCACCACCTACGGCCAACATCATTCTCAAAAGTGAAAATCTGAATGCCTTACCCCCAGGTCAGGGGAAAGCCAGGTATGTTTGCTCTCACCACCTCTATTTAAAGGCCAGAGGGGGAAAAAAGTGCCCAGACTGGAAAGAAAGATGTAAAATTTGTTTTATTAAGACATGATGAAAAAACATAGAAAATACTAAGGAAATTATGAAGAAAAACACTAAGCTACTAGAACCAATCAGTGAATTTAGCAAGTGTGCTAGTTATCAATGTATTGCTTCTCAGCTCCAAATTCACTTGCCTTTGCCCTGCTTGGTGGTAACGAGCTGGACATGTCAACATTTGCCGGCTGGTGCAACGTCAGTCTTTGTCAATAGAGGGAGCTGGAGAGGTATGGCACAGCATAGCAGAATCTTCTCTTTCTAGTTCTAGGGTATTTTCCTCCCATGCAGTATGGCTACCAGCAGCCCTGAATGCAGGAAATTCAGCGGCAGTCACTCTCCAGGATGTTTCTTTGGTACCCCAGCAAGTGGCTCCCTGTGGACCAGCTCCAGCCCACCAGCACCTCAGCATACATCTGCATTGCCTAGTGGACTGCAGTCACCCCCTCCAACCAGGTTTGAATCTCATCCCCGGAACATGGCCTTCTTGTGAGTTCTCAGTTCTACCTTTAGGTACTTTGCCTCAGTCCTAGTGGTAGTGGCTAATCCCTGTGTTTGACATTCCTGAATTGCTTAAAGTTCTTTCTTACTCCTTGTAGAAGCTAACCCCCATGTTACTATTGAATATTTTATAAAATAAATAAAAATCTTATTTATTAACATTCCTTGTTTAAATTACTGATGTTTTTTCTGTTTCCTGACTGGATCTTCACTGGTATAGCAAGGTTGCTGAATATAAAGTCAATACACAAAAATCAACTATATTTCTAAATACCAGCAATGAACAATTGGAAATTAGAATTTTAAAAATATAATTTACAATAAAAATTTTAAATCATAAACTGCTTAAGAATAAGTTTAAATATGTGCAAGCCATATAAATTGAAAAGTACAAAACATGGCTTAGAAAAATTAAAGACTTAAATGGAGGGATACACCATGTTCATAGATTAGAAACTTGATAGTGTGGAGATGTCAATTCTCTCCCAAATTGAGCTATAAATTAACATAATTGAAATAAAAATCTCAGCATATTTTCTGTAGGAATTGACCATCTGAATCTAAAATATATGTGAAAATGCAAAATACCTAGGGTAGTCAAAACAATTTTGAAAGACAAGAACGAAGTTGGAAGACTTACACTATCTGATTCCAAGTCTTATTATGAGGCTGGTAACCAAGAGAGTTTAGTATTGGCCTAAAGATAGAAATATAAGTAGATGGAACAGAATAGAGAATATAGAAATACACCCACACATATATGATCAATTTGTTTTCAACAAAAGCGCAGAGGCAATTTAATGATAAAATTATAGACTTTTCAACAGTGCTGGAACAGCTGCATATTAGAATGGAAAAAATGACTTTGTTATTAACTCACACTATACATGAAAATTACTCAAATTGGATCATAGTCCTAATCATGAAAGCTAAAATTATAATACTTCTATAAGAAAACAAAGGAGGAAATCTTCAGAAATATGGGGAAGGCAAAGATTTTCTTTTAAAGGACACAAGAGACAAAATGATACATTGAACTTGATCAAGATTAAAAACTTTTGCTTTTCTAAAGTCAGGATTTAAAAAAGGAGAAAGCCACAGAGTGGGAGAAAACATTTGCAATACGTGTACATATGCATATCATTTGACAAGGAACCAGTATCCCAAATATGTAAGATACCTTCCTTTACACTCAATGGTAAGAAGATAAATAACCCAATTGGAAAAAAAAATGAATAAAGTATTTGAACATGGTAAGCTCAAGTTTAGTTCTACTGACGTATTCAACTCCTCTACATTTAGTTCCACCACTTGTGATTTTTTCCTGCTGTCTTAAAATTCCTTTATCCAAAAGCTGCATTTTGTATTTTGAGGCATAATTCTAGATTCTCCCAATCCAAACATGAACTCTAAGTAAGAATTCTGCTTCTACTTTTCTCTGCATTATGATTTGACTTTAAGTATTACAGTTAAGTCTGAAGGTTCCATGGTAGTTTTGACACAAATCTGGAATTCTTAAAGAATAAAGAAAAATAAATGAAAAGATTGTAAACCCAAAGGAGAAAAATGAAGAAGAAAAGTCCAGAGGGTCAAAGAGCTCAGTTCTATAACTTAGTAGGAATGATGATGATGAAAACTACAGAATGGTGGGTGGATGGGGGTGTATGTGTGTGTGGAGAAAGGGCAGGTTTATGTAACATGCTTACATCCAAACTTGATTATTTGGTTGGGCAAGGTCAGGGACAACACCTAGCTAAGAAACTGTCACCTCAGACCGAGGAATTTTAAGTAGTTCTCTGGTTTTAAAGTGACCTAAGCCTTTTTTTCTAAAGCATCTATCAATTTAAATGGAAGAAAAAATCCATATTTTTTAAAGTAAAAAGTATAATAACTGTAATACAGATGCAGAAGATGGAAGGCCAGGAGAATATCCATTTTAGGAGATGAAAAGGAGTGAATGGAACATAATATAAAATGTAAATTCACAAAAAAACTTTTAAATACATTAAACAGAAAACATACTTTAGATCTTTTTATAATTTCAATGGAAACACATATTGTGTATTTCTTTATGAATAAATTGAAAAGACAGGTATTACAAGTACCACTTGCAAGACCCTGCTCTAACTCATGTGTCAGTGAAATGTTAAATCCAAGTATGTGCCATAAAAATATAAATTTGTAAATTTATGAAAACATTAAACTATTACGTACTACAGGTATATGCGTTAAATACCGACACGTCATCAAAGGATAAGTGCTTCTAGTGACCGTATTTAACTTATAAAATTAACCTGATCTTTTTAACAAGTATCTTTCAGTAATAACCATGTGAAACATTTCATCAAAGAGATAAATTAAAATACGTTGTGGCCTTTTGTACAGGTTAAGAAAATGTTCACAGTGCGCTGTTTGTGGCAGTTCCTTCCCCTGTACTGTGTGTGAGCTTCTCAAAGGCAGGGATGATATTTTGACTCATGTGGTACTTGCTCTGTGAGTCTGATTGAATCACTAAATGCACTCTTGTAAATTCTGGCTCATTTAACTAAAGGCATTTTGTTGGGAGGATTTTCTTTATTAATTATGGATTAGGAGAAAGTAATAGAAGAATGAATGTTCAAGTTGAAGCACTTTCATGTGTAAAGCTGTTTTTAAATACATAAAAACTATGTATGCTTTAACAGGTTTTTAACAAATTTCATTAAACGCAACACATGTAGACATATACACAAAGATCCATTTCCTTTCCTTGTTTGTTTTTTGCTTTTCCCATGCCAAACAATTTTTGTTATTTGCTGCTTTTTCAGTTTGACCTGTGTTACAAGGATAAATTTTGTTCATTTCTTTGTTTAAAAGTAAATGGTGGCTCCATGTTACAGGCCTAAAAACATTAAAATTTAAGACTCTTTTGCGACACCCTGTACTGACAGAACAAAATACTTCTTCAGAACATATTTAGCATGGAGGCTCCTAAATGCTCACTCCTTCCATATCACCCTTAGAAGAAAGATAAGAAACTATACTGATGCCAGAATAAAAGCTAGGTACTGTTCCCGTGGTGTCTGCTTTACCATCTTTCAGGTAAGGTTTACCACTGGATACGCATTTCTGAGAAAAGAATATTTACTTTATAAATGTTTCTGCAGTGTAATTTTAAAAAACGACTAGAGATAAATAGCAATTACATCATGTTTCTGGATTATACAGTAAAAACATATAATAGATTCAGCAGCATATTAGCCAGAGGCTGCTGAATCTGTGGAACACATTTTATTTCACAATATATTAAAATGAAAGAAGAGAAATTATACCGGCCACTATTTGATGAAAAAAATAGCAAGTAAATATGTTCAAAACACTGAAAAATTCACTTTTCAAAAATTCAGTTGTAGAGACTTAACATATTAGGGATATGCAAGATCCAAAACTTTAAAATGGAATTAAGACCAATTAAACTTACTAAGAAATGATATACACTCAACTTTATAATTACTTAAAATCTAATGTAGTCTTCCTTGTAAAAATCACCAGAGATAATATGGCTCAGAGGGTCCAATATTTTTTTAAGATCTAAATTTCTATTTATACTACCATGCTTGTGGCTAGCACTTATTCCTGCATATGGAATGTGTAAATATGAAATTTACCTGATGCCCCTTTTCAGTTGAAAGAAAATTTAGTTACACATTGTACCACTATGCTTAAATTCTACAAAAAATTCCAGAAGTCGGCACATAGCTGATGGGCCAGCACCGGTGGAGCTGGGCGCCCGGGCCGCGGGGCACACTCAAGTTAACTAAGGGGGGCAGGAACTACACGCTTCCCACCAGACCGCATCCAACCGGCCCGCCGCCCTCGCCCCTACCCCGCCAGGTCCACCCGCCCCAGCTGGAGACCCAACTCCTGGCAGAACAGGCTGAGGGCGCGGGGCTCCTGCCCGACCTGGGAACACGCCCCCCGCCCCCTTCCCGGCCGCGAGCACTCACCGAGGGACGGCAGGATGTGTGCGGTGTCCGCGTCGGCGGCCAGCCAGCGGTGAGTGTGATGGCCAGGCGCACCGGCAGGGCCTGAGGGAGGCGGCGGTGGAGCAGCGCAGAGAGCCAGAAGGACGAGGCGAGGGCTCAGTCGCCGGCCTGACGTGAACTGCGTCCTCGTGCTCCGCCCCGCCCCCTCCGCCCCCCCAGCTGTGGCAGCGCCCGCCCATGTGCACGTTTACCTCCGTGGGGTTCCTGGAGCCCCTCAAAAATCTGTATAGAAGAGCAGAGCTTATTTGCTGGAAATATAGGTTAGTTAATGTATAAATAGTTGTAAGCACCTAATTAGGTAGTTCTGATCATTTTAACAGTAGGGACTAATTGTTGGCAAACCCAAGGGGAACCAGCCAGAAGAAGTGAGGTGGTCCCTAGTGTTGACAACAGCTTTGTATCAAGGCTGTGAGTAGCATACAACCGTCAAATTCAGAAAGTATCCTGTAGGCAAACCAGCCTTCCTGGCACCAGAGTACATGCTTTGGGAAGAGCTCTGGGTTGCCTGACCAGGAGTCTTCCCACCAAACACCCACTTCCTCCCACACACCAAATCATCTCTCCACTGGTTTTAGGCTCAGGTCGGGTCTCACTCACCTGAAAAGTAAAGTAAAATCCTTCTCTGAATTCTTATGCCTTTAATTCTTGCCCTAGCGATTCTTCCTTTCAGAGGTAAACTTTTCAATGATTCGTATAAGTCTGGCTTCATTTTAATACTAACACAGTCTACTTGACTCCCATCAACAGCGCTCCACCAGCTCTAAATCACGGAGTTTACTTCAATACTCTCCCCTTTGACCATGGTTATTCAGCATCTTAAAAGTTATTAAACCCTACTTTATTCTTCCTCCAAATATGACTTTCTCATCCAACTGTTCTCATCAGGAAACCCCTATTTCATCCCCTCACATTACGCCTTCAGAAACAGCCTTTTTTTGATTCCCTGTCTCTGGTTGCCAAAATAATTTTCTCCATTTTCCATTTCATTCCTTTAGTCAAATATTACAGAGGTGATTTCTCTGGTTAAACCTGGCAAATTGAATACATGTGTTTATCTCCATTACTTCCTGAAAATGGATTAAAATGACAGTAAAGACATTTTGAAATATATAACCAGCAAGGACATTGAAAACAGGAAACAAAAAAGAGCAGAGGAGAGATGTCCACCAGTGTGGAGACATCTGACTTGACGGAGCATTGAATATGAGCACTTAAGGGTTGTGGGGGAGAGATGCCAGCCAGATTCTCAGGAAGTCTCCATTAATTGAACTGCCAAGAAGAGAAAAAGCAGGGATGGGTGATTGGGTTGAAAACAAGGGGCCTGTCTTAATCCACTCAGGCAGCTAGAACAGAGATACCATGGACTGGGTGGCCTAAACAATATTTATTCCTCCCAGTTCTGGAGGCTGGGAAGTCCAAGATCAAGGCACCGGCAGATTCCATGTCTGGTGAGGGCCCACTTCCTAGTTCACAGATGGCCATTTTCTCCCTGTGACCTTACATGGTAGAAAGGGTAAGAGAGGTCTCTGGGGTCCCTTTTATAAAAGCATTAATCCCATTCATGAAGGTTCCACCCTCGTGACTTAATCATCTCCCAAAGGCCTCACCTCCTAATACCATCACATTGGGGATCAGGATTTCAACGTATGAATTGGGGTGCGGGGGGGGGGGGGAGGGCTGGGGGCGGAATTCAGTCCATAACAAAGACAATAAAAATCTACTTAAGGAACTCCCCTAGGTCTCCTCTCCTCTTCCAACTAAGCCAAGTGACAAGGTGAAGAGATGTTGGCCAGTCAAAAAACAGAGGCCCACTATAGGAAACTCACTTTAAAAATAAATATGTACCGTTAGCAGTTTTAAATATATTATAGTCCATTAGAGCAGAAGAGGATCTTGATTATCACCTACTCCAACACTTCTGTATAAGGATGAGGTAATTTAGGGCTATCTTGAGAGGTGCCCTGCTCAAGCCCACTGTCAAATCATTGACAAAACTGATGTTTAAACATGGGCCCCTTGACTCCCAACAAAGTGCTCTGAAGTGGCTTTGCAACTATAAACTTCAAGACTGTAACATGAGAAAATATGTTCAAATGAGAATGTCATCCTGAGATTAAAAAGAATGGAGAGTAAGAATGAATAAATGTTTTTCCTGTAACAGCTATAAGGGGTGATATTTTTAAATGACTGGCTTCAGGCCTTTAGATATAGTTCTAGAGTTTAGAATAGCATTTCAGCCGCTTACTTTAGCAATAAAGGCTCTCAGTTCTCTTTGATGAGGTTTAACACGTGGGAAGAAATCATTTGCTTTATCTCCTGAGCTAAAATAACTTCCAGCATTGATGCTTGCCAACCCCCTTCCACAGTCCCCACGGCATTTCCCTCACCGCCCATGTCCTACTAGGTCTCAGGTGAAGTGAAAATAACTCTGATTTATGCATCATTCTCTTGTGATGGGGCTAGTATGAATCAGCTTGCCAGAGACTGATTACGTCTTCATGAGTTCATGGAGTCAAATGCCTCATGCTGTAAATCCAAATAACAGACAGCTGAACCAAATAGCCACTGCAAACCTGCCCTGAAGTAAGGAAAAACTCCCACCCGGACCTCCTTCTCTCCGTCCCCACTGCACCAGCCCTGGACTTTCGGAGCAGCTCCAGTCTTCTCTTTCTGTTTCCCAAGAAGCCCTCTCTGAACAGCTAGACCCATTCATTTCCTGCCCAAATCTTGCTTATTCCTGTGTTTCCATAACTTTGCTGAAGTTTTCCTAGAATTCTTTTGAGGTTAAGTTCAAATTCCTTTTATTCAAATAGCAGAGCTGCTATTTGCACTCTGATAATTTATTTTTGGACCTCCCTCCAGAGTTGGAAGCCTGGGGTCTAAATCCCAGCTCTGCCACTTACCAATTTGGACAAGTCACTTCAACTCTCCGAGCTCAGTTTCCACATCTGTAAAACTAGAACAATTCTGTATACTTCAGAGGGGATTGTAAAGACTAATGAGGTAATGAATGTACAAATCCTCAGCAAGGCACATCACAAGTATTTGCTCATACAGCTAGAAGTACAATATGTCAATTGGGGTGGCAAAAATTGCATAGAAATTGGAACCGGAAGCCTAGGGTCCAGAACAATTACTATTGACTAGATAAAGGATTCAAGGTAAGTAATTCAACTTCTCTGAACTCCATTTGTATCACTCAAAAAATTCACTCATTTAACAAATATTTGCTGTGAGCCTTCTACGAGCCAGGCAGTGTTCTAGGGTTTGGGAGACATGAATAAACAAAATGGGGCAGGATTGCTGTCCTCAGAGGCTGAGAATGACTGCAAAACCTACCTCACAGTATTATTGTGAAGATCAAGAGAGATGCTTAAAGGGGAACGTACTTTATAAATAGAGCGGTGTTCCACTGATGTTACTGTTGCTTGCACTCGTAGAATCATAAGCTGGAGTGAATAGTACATAAGATTTCATCAGAAAATCTCATTCTAGTGATGAGGAAATGGAGGCTTAGCTGTGACATCCACAAATCAAACAGCCATGGAGTTAACACAGAAATTTGAGTCTCCTACCTACCACAGTCGTCTTCTTTCCCCTACATCACAGTGCCCCAGTACAGTGGGCTACAAGTGTAGGGTGATGGGCAGATGAAGATGATAAGGGGAAGCATTGTGGAGATTTAAAGGTAATAAAGCCAAGTAAAAATTGGCCTGCTTTATGGACTCAAACATATTTTTACAACAATGTTCATGGCAGCATTTTTCACAATAGCCAAAAGGTGGAAACAACCCAAATGCCCATCAATGGATGAAAGGATAAACAAAACATGGTATATATCTACAATGGAATATTATTTAGCCTTAAAAAGGAATGAGATTCTGATATATGCATATACAGCACAGAGAAACTTGAAGATATTATGCTAAGTGAAATAAGCCACACACAAAGGGACAAATACTGTATGATTCCACTTAAGAGGTACCTGGAGTAGTCAAATTCAGAGAGACAGAGAGTAGAATGGTGGTTACCAGGAGCAGTGGGGAGGAAGGAATTGGGAGCTATTGTTTAATGGGTACAGAGCTTCCGTTTGGGATGATGAGAAATTTCTGGAGATGGATAATGGTGATCATTGCACAACAATGTGAATGTACTTAATGCCACTGAACTTTAAGCTTAAAATGGTTAAGATGGTAAATTTTATGTTATATATATTTTGTCACAATAAAAAAGGGGAAAAATTTCTGTTTTTATCACCACACACCAGCAATTTTAAACTGTCAGCAAAATACACCATCCCCCAAAAATCTTTCTTTCGTTTAAATTCTAAAAAATTGCTGCAATTACTGTTGAGATATAAGTAGACGATAGATTGTATATAAGCATATATATAGTTATGTAATTATATTTATATGTAACATATAACTATACATGTGTGTATGCCTCAAATTAACACATTTTTATCTTTTAATAAGCCTTGCATTCTATGGAAGTTAATTCAGAAATCTCAGTTACAAAGTCAGTCTTCAACGTATGTTCACTCAGCTACGTGTACCCATTTTAAGAGTAAGTTTACAGCAGTTAGGAAGCATCCCGACACACTTCAGGCACAATTCATGTCTCCCACTCCTGTGGTGCTGAGATTCCTGCGTTTAAACATTAGATTTGAAGTGAATAATAATGTAGTGATTGTGAAGACAAAGAAATGGGACTTGGGGTAATTGACTTCTATCATTCTTTATGACCACTGGGAGTTTTTATTTACGCTTAAGGCTTAAAACAGTGAAATAGTTTGTAAACTGCAAGGTGTAATATTTTTTGCTTGAGAAGTGCAAACTTTAGTTATACATGTATATTTGTTTCCCTTCATCATTATCAGTGAAAATGATGTTGAAACATGTGAGGATGGGAGTGTTGAAAAATGGGGCTCCAGGTATCAAATTTGTTAGATATAGTAATGCCTTAATAAATGCCTAATGAATACAGTGAGTGAATGAATAATAAACTCACAATGCAAATAACAACATCAAAAACAGTTCATCTAATCCTCACTTGAAGTAAATAAATCATGTACTTTTGGAGGAAGTTATTTTTAAATATTCAGAAAATTCTATCAGATGACAAGATCTCTGGGGCTGGATGAATAAATGCCACACACAGAACCACCCCAGGGAAGTAGCACCAAATGATTTTTCTCCTTCCCAGAGCCAAGTAATATATGTTCTCAAGTATCAGCCATGTTTTTGAATTCTCCAACATGTCTCTATACTAAGGGACACACATATACACACTCATTGCACAGATTTTTCTACCAAGTTTCCAGTCCCATCTTACTGACAGAATTGATGTTTTAATACCAATTCTATTTTACATTTTAGAGAAAACAATGAAGGGCTGGCCCGGTGGCACAGCGGTTTAGTTCGCCCTTTGGCAGAGCGGGGTTCGCGGGTTCAGATCCCGGGCGCCCGCGGACACACGGCTTATTAGCCGTGCTGTGGCGGCGTCCCATATAAAGTAGAGGGAGATGGGCAGGATGTTAGCTCAGGGCCAGTCTTCCTCAGCAAAAAGAGGAGGATTGGCAACGGATGTTAGCTCAGGGCTGGTCTTCCTCACAAAGAAAAAAAAGAGAAAACAATGAAGTCAACTTTCCTGGAAAGACTTGGGACAATTCTTCTTCCCCTATTGAAAATAAAGAGAAAAACCGGGCTATCGTGGATAGATTACACAGCCTTCAAATCTCATGCTACGCTATCTTCTCATACATACACTCCAGGATAAATTTTAATCAATTAAAACCATCCGTAAAGCAAATGACTTTCATCTCATCTTCTTGAAGCACACAGTGTGTGAACCTAATTGTTTTTTCTTCTTTTTAGAGACTACTGCAGAGGTGAAGTTGAGCTGTATACAGATCACATGACAGGTTTATTTCATTCTCTTTCATGGTTTCTTTTAAACAGTTATTATTTATCTACAGGGACAAGCTCACAGTGAATGCCTTCAACAGTAAGAACAGATAACATTGTATTGAGTTGTGCACAATAACGTCTATGCTATTGCCCCGCCAGGAACCAGATCTCCTTCGTTCATAAAACAGTGTGGATACTTTCCTTAAACTGCTAGAGAGGAAATGGGCAGCACCAAACCCCAGCCTTGCTGAGTCTGGCGTTGATTTGAAGAACGATGTGTTAGGCAGTGTTTGGTTTGGGCCTGGGAGGGAATTTCTTCAATTGGTAACCCACTGTGTCCCACACACTGAATTATGGAATGGTCTGTTTTGTTTGGATCTGTTTTATTCTCACAGAAACACAAACGACTCTGGTTTTTTTTGGTTTGAGGAAGATTGGCCCTGCGCTAACATCTGTTGCCAATCTTCCTCTTTTTCTTTTTTCTCCCCAAAGCCCCAGTACATAGTTGTATATCATAGTTGCAGAGTTGTAGCTCTTCTATGTGGGACGCCACTTCAGCACAGCTTGATGAGCGGTGAGTAGCTCCGCGCCCAGGATCGGAACCGGGGAACCCCGGGCCACCGGAGCTGAACGTGGTGGGCCGGCCCCTGAACGACACCTTTTTTTATGTAAAATTAAATGTACTCACAGTTCCTGTGGTGCAATTTAAATATGTTTTCAGTATTTCCTCCAGAAATTCAGAGTGTAAAATGATTCACAGCTTGAGTTTCTTTTTTTATTGACATAGAATTAACTCTGCTGACTTGATAAAACAAAACTAAATCAAGCCAGAATTACATTAATTTCTTTAAAAAAAAAAGCTGCCTCAGTTAAGACAGCTTTAGTGGAAATATCCATTTTATGCTTTATTTAACTCTGTGGAGTTCCTCTCTCATTTAAGTCTATATATTAAACTGCTTCATTTGGATTTTTTTGTTTACTTAGTCTGGCAAAGAAGCAATGTCGCTGTTACTTTTTGTTTCTTTTTTTATGAATCAAACCTTCAAAATGTGCAGATCATTTGGGCTGACTAGGCCAAACATTTGTTAAAAAAAAAAGAAGAAGACATAGTAGAAGTGAAGTTCTAGTAACTTTCATTTGCCCTTGAATGCAAAGAATTCTCATAAATATATAATCAATAATACAAACAATCCAACTCCTCCATCTCCTTTCCTTAATAGAGTGTTTCTGTCAGAACCACCTTAGACTCTTGCTCCATGATTCAACCTCATAACTAATCAAACAGGAGATTTCTCTCCCTCACCATCTTAGAGAGCATCTCATGACAAAAGCATAACATCCACCCAGCTGCCCCTTGGCCTCCTAGTCAGATACTCATCCCCACAACAATCTTGCAGGACAACCACAAAACATCAGAGGCATATAACAACTGTGTTTTGCTCAGGCACGTGGGGGGCTTGACTGGGGCGCCCTGCTGATCTTGGCTGGGCACATTCACATGTCTTAGGGTTGACTAGATGTCAACTCATCTGGGCTGTTCTCTGCTGAGAAGAGTGGGCAACTCAGCTCTGTTGTATCCTAGCTCTGTGTGTTTATTAGTTTTCAATTGCTGCCTTGGCAAATTACCACAAATGTAGCATCTTAAAACAACAGAAATTTATCTCATGATTCTACAGGTCAGAAGTCTGGGTTATCTTAGCTAGTTTTTCTGCTCCGGGTTTTACAACACTGAAATCAAGCTGTCAGCCACCGAGGCTCTCATTGTGAGGCTCTCGGTAGAATCCACTTTGAAGCTCATCCAGGTTGTTGGCCAAATCTACTTCACGATGGTTGTAGAACTGAGGTCTCATTTCCTCGCTGGCTGTAGCTCTGAGAGGCTTTCCTCTGGTCCTTGCATGTGAGCCCCTGCATCTCAGAGCCAACAGCAGTGCCTTGCATCCTCCTCATGGTCAGGATGTCTTTGACTTCCCCGTCTGCTGCATCTCTCTTTTGCCTCTTCTGCCCATTTTCTGACTCTAGCCTGAGAAAGTTCTCTGCTATTACATTGTGATTGTATTGGTCCCACCCAGAAAATCCAGGGTAATCTCTCTATCTTAAGGTCTGTACTTCTAATTACATCTGCAAAATCCTTTGCCATGTATCACAACATATCCACGAATTCCGGAGATTAGAGTGTGGACGTCTTTGGGGGCCGTTCTATCTACCACATCTAAGAATGCTGTCTTGCCATGGCAGAACAGTGAGAGAGGGTGAGCCCACCCACACAAGTACTTTTTAACATCAAAATGGTCAAATCTAGTCACACAGTCAAGCCCAGGGTCAGAGTGGGAGGGCACTGCACAGTTATATGGCAAAGGATATGGATGCAGGGAGGGTAAAGAATGGGGGTCGTTGTATCTACCACACCCCCCAAAGACGACAGGAACATATGTATTAACAGAGTGGTGGCAGCATTAGATATGTTAACCAGCTCTAAGCACCAGGTGGTAGATAGAAACAGTAAATATCTTCACGACCTAGAGGTGGTCCATAATGATGATCACCTGTACAATTACCATCCGCCTTAATGCACTGAGTGACTATTGATCAAAGATCATATCTTGTTCCTCAATGATACCTGGTGTATAGCAGATGTTCAAAATAAAAATATTATGGCTAATAGTCTATGCCAGGAACTGTACTAAGCAGCAAACATATGTTAATCTATAACAATTCTATGAGGTAAATATATATATTAGTATATAACCTATTATTATATCCCCTGCCCATATACCTTTCACAGATGATACAACTGAGGCAAAATGATGTTATGAAACTTGTCTACAGTTGTACAACTAGTAAGTGGTAGAGCCAGGATATAGACTCAGAAAGTAAATGAGTATTTGCTAAAAAGGAGACTCTATCTGAAATTCTCAAAATCCTTTTGAAGTATAGGATCACTTAATTTGAGTTTAGAAAAAATTTTACCATGACAATTTTGATTTTTAAAACCCTTACCCTAAAGGTTACACCACTGGACAACAGCCACACAGATCAAGGATGGATTCAACCAATCATCAGTCATTCGTTGAATGCGTTCTAGGTGCAAAGCCCCCTGCTCAATGCTGTGAAGTTTTAAAGGTATATCACTGCTCTCAAGACCACTACAACACATATTAGAAGCTCCAAATACACCCCTGGGTACAGGGCAGTTACTCGATAAATGGAGGTTGGTTGTATAAGACACATACACACAAAATGAATAACAATACTATAGCGTAAGTGCAAATGTGTGAAGGTGACCAGAGTTAAAAGGCTGGAGAGATCAAGGGCACCTTCACACAGAAGGTAGAACATGAGTAGAGACATGGAGGAGGGCTGGAAAGGAAAGGTCTCCATGAGAGAGACTATTGAATGGCAGGCTTTGGAACTGTATCCTGAAAACAATGCATTTCAAGATTCGTGTTATGTTTGTTCATCACTCTTTTTCATTCATTCATTAATTCATCCTTTCATTTGAGACATATTTATGGATTATCAGGATTTATCTAGGTCTTAAGGATATAGTAATGAAAAATGATAAACCCAGCCCTCATGGAAAGTTTATTCTAGCAGGAGACAGACAACACGCAAACAGTCATACCAAATAACTATAGATAAACTAGTGCTGTGAAGGAAATTAATAAGATTCAGTAAAAGAGAAGAACTGGACGTGTGGGTCCTTATTTTAGGTGATGTGATTATCCAGGCCCCCAATGAGGGGGTAATTTTGGCTGAGAGCTGAAACAGGAGGAGGAGTCAGCCATGGGAAGAGCCAGGGTAAAAGAACTCTAGGAGTGTTTTAGATACTGTCTGAAGATGAATGTGTCCAGACTACAGGAGTAAAGAAAAGAGGGGTCCCCAGTGACTCTGAAGAGGGGAGCAGGAGGCCCATCAGGTCAGGCCCTTTGTCCAAGGAAAGAAATCTGGGTTTCTAAGCAAAGAATTAATGTGGCTTTGTTGATATTTTAAGGTCTCTCAGTACTGTGTAGAGAACAGATTTGTATAGATCAAGAATGAAAGTTGGGAGTCTAAGTAGCAGAAGAGAAATCAGAGTCCTAACCAAGATGATGGCACTGGGCATAGGGAAGGATAGGCAGATAGCAGATATTTTACTAATGGAATTGGTAATATTTATCAGTGAACCAGATGGGTGGCGGGAGGGAAAAGGAAAGGGGGAATTCTAAGAAAATGCTTAGATTTTTTTCACTTGGACATAGAGGCCGGTGGTGGTTCTAAATAATGACATAAGGAAAGCTGAAGTGGAGGGACAGAGCTGTGTCGGGGGGGAGTATGGATTTAGTATTTCTGTTTTGGATATGTTGTATTTAAGATACAGAGGAGGAAGTATTGAATTTCAAATCTGTATCTCAGAGAATTCCAGACTAGAGGCCTAAATTTTAGGGTTATCAGATAGAGATGGCATTTAAACCTTGGGCCTGGATGAAATCACCTTGGGTGAAAGTGGAGAGATGGAAAGGAATGGGCAAAGTTCCAAAGCCCATAGAATGCCAATTTTTAGAGATTAGGTAGAGACGGAGAAGCCAGCAAAGAAGCCTGAAGAGTCAGGAAAGAAAAGAGAACAATGTGGTGTCATGGAAGTCAAGAAGATAAACTTTCTCCAGCAAACGTGAGATTGACTGAAACATGCTGATACGAAACTGAGTTAGATTTGGAAAGAGAAGTGCCCGCTGACTTTGGCATTGAGGTTTTGAGTGATCTAAAAAAGGACAGCTTCTGTGTTGGGATAGAGACTGAAGTCAGATTAAAAGCTGTGTGGGAGGTCAGTACAAGTGCAGACATGTTTGAGTTTTATCATGGATAAGAATGGGAAATGGACAGTGGTTGTAGGAGAATGAGGGGCCAAGGGGAAGTTCTTCTGTTTGTTTGTTTGTTTGAAGTGGTTATGCTAGAGCAATGGTTCTCAGACTTTACCTCACATCAGAATTAACTCGTAGGCTTATTGAAAAACCAGTTGCTGGGCTCCAGAGTTTCTGATTCAATAGGTCTAGGGTGGAGTGTGAGAATCTGCATTTCTAACAAGTTCCCGGGTGACAGTGATGCTGCTGATCCAGAGATGACACTTTGAGAACTGCTGCTCTAGAGTATGTGTTTGTACAGCAGAAAATGGTTCTGTGTAGAGAATGACATTGGTGATGCAAGAGAGGGAGAATTTTAGGAGTAAAGTTCTTGAAACTATGTGAAGGTCTCGGATCCAAAGAACAAATGCCTTTGATTGTAGCAGAGATCCTTCTATGGAAAAAAGAAGGAAGGAGAGGTTAGTGCTGCCTCATCCTTTGCCCCCACATTCAGGGTCCCCTCTGTAGGCTCCCTCTGCTCCTATATGTAGGTCCAACCTGCATCAGTCAGATGGGGTTAAAAAGCCTGATCTGGGGGCCAGCCCAGTGGCGCAGTGGTTAAGTTCTTGCTCTCCACTTCAGCGGTCCAGGATTCACAGGTTCAGATCCCGGGCACGGACTTACAAGCCATGCTGTGGCAGGCGTCCCTCATATAAAGTAGAGGAACATGGGCATGAATGTTAGCCCAGGGCCAATCTTCCTCAGCAAAAAGAGGAGGATTGGCAACAGGTGTTGGCTCAGGGCTAATCTTCCTCACCAAAAAAAAAAAGAAAGAAAGAAAAACAGCCTGATGTGGTTCATCCTACGGGAGTCTCAGTGCAACACCAGTCAGTCATTCTCACTGCTAGCGCTCACTTGACCGTCTGCGTCTCACCCTCCTCCCTCACCCACCCCACCTTTCGCACCTATACGTCTGCCATCTTCCTTTCAACTATATAGTTGCTCAGTGTAACCCTAGGGATGTTGAGAAATTACTTTTGGGGTTGCCACTCTACAGGGAGAAGGGGCGGAGCCTGAGATGCCTTCAACCAGAGCAGCTCTGCTGTTATCTAACTTATATATTAAGGTTCTGAATGTTTCATCTGAAACAGCAGTGAAAGATCTAAAACCTGGTGCCTTGTAGATGACTGTGTGTCTCTAAGTCTAGCTGTCTTCTCTAACATGACTTCCTACCCTCATGACCTGTCATACCTCTGTGCTCCAAAACAGATACCTACCCTTCAACATTGCTCTTAGACCCCAGTTTTCCATTTGAGACTGTCCTGTTGATGTCTGCCTGCATGAATCTATGCATAGTCAGTGTTCCCAAGTTCTTATGCCCATGGTCTGCCTAACTAAAATGAGACCCATCTCTCTCTTGGTTGGGCCTTTTCAATGCCCCCTGCTTGTCCGGACGAATGCCACATTCTGTCTATCGTTATACTCTTTCAAGTTGTCCATAGATTAAGCTTGTTTCTGGACCTTTCTCACCAGTGTTTTCTCAGCTACAGTGGATAAGGTTGGCTTAGGATGTCTGCATCTCCCAACTACGTGGGATCTCTATGTGGTCCCAACCACATTTAACCCTTCAGTATTATGACACATTAGGAGATGGGCTAGTATGAAAATAATGGATGATTTGGGGCAAAGGTTAGATAAGAACCTCTTTGGTTTGGGGAAACTTACTTTGTGACTATGTGTGAGATGACAGGGCTAGGAGGTGCAAAGAAGAAAATGTCTACGGATGAGGCTAAAACCATGGTCTAAGTGACAGCTTAAAAAGACTTAACTAGCAAAGTGCCATATGGAAGAAAAAGAAAAAAATGAATCAGAGATATACAATTACAAGGAACTTTGAGGTAGATGTTACTTCTGGGCACACAGATGGCTGTACTTAACTGCCCTTTGAAGGCAGATATAACATATGATTTGCTTTAACTAAAGAAGTGTGGGTAGAAGTGGCTCTGTAACTTCCAGGTGAAAACACTCAGAGCTGGTGGGAGGCCCTCCATGTCCTCTCTGCCCTCATCAACTGGAGGCATGTATTGTCTGCTGGGGCCGTAGGAGCAAACCAGCCTGGAATACTGCACCTCCATCAGGACTGTCCTGGAGAGGCACTCAGATCCCCACTGAACACTGTGTGTTGTGCTAAACCACTTTTGGGGGGTAGATGGAGGGAGAAGAGATGGTTTCTGAGGCATAACCTAGCCTCACCTGTATGATGCAGGTTTATCAAAAATTATTTTACTTCTTGGCAAGTACGCATGGGGTATAAACAGAACCCTCCCCCCCTCCACCACCAGCCAGTCTCTCCCTTGCTCAGTCACTGTGTGTTTCTTCTCAGAAAGCTGAGTGCATGTTTTCTTTTGCAATGACCTAGGTAAAATAAACCTTTATAAACATCGGGCGTTTTAAGATCATGTAGTATGAGTTTCCCTATTTTTCTATATACATTTCTGATGTAAGGCAGTCTTTAAACATTTCCAGGATCAGACCAAGTAATGCCTGAGAAAGAGAGAAAGAGAGAGCTTGTTTTCATACATTGTCTTCATTTCCAGTTTCTTTAAACTCAAGTTCAAAGTTTGGCCTGGCGATTTTTATAAGATTTTGTCTTTCCCTTGGGCTGTTAGTGACCTGAGATCTTTTGGATTTGAAAGAAGCCAAAGTTTTGGATCCTGTTATGAGGCTAATTGTCTTTCTAGTTAAATCTGGCAACAAATTCTTCATTAAAATCCTTATTTGGGAAGAACACATTATTGTGAGACAATAAAATAACCTATAGGACACACACACCCAAAATCCATATTTATTCTCTTCAAAGCATCTTGAGCATGTACTTCCCTGAAAACTTTCTCATTCTCTTTAGGTAACGGTTAAAGAGCTTTTTGTTTCAGTATTTTATGTCGCTAGCTGTTTCAAGCACTAGAAAACGCTTGGCATTGTGCAAGAATTATTTTCTAAAAAATATCAACACATTGCCAAGTGACAAAATCGTCAAAATAATGACACAGTATATCTGCAATGGTAAGGAAAATCCCAAGTGAAACGTTGGGATAAAACTGGGGAAAATGCAACATAGAATTTATTTTGATTGAAAAAGCAAGTGGATTTTCATAAATCGCTAATGTTTAAAAATACGTATATTTTAAATCATCTTCTAAGACTCACTGAAAACTTAGGAGATAAAATTGCCTAGCTTATAGGTAGAGAACTATTTATAAAAACAAATTCTGTGAAAACTGCACGTGGACTCAGACCTGACAAACACCTCTTTATAACTCTCATTTTTTAATGTATCTTGATATGATATGAAAATATTACTGGATTATATTTGACCTCTTTGTGGCCAAGCTGGCTGTGTAAGGTCTGATAAGAATTCTGACTCCGTATTGTTTTCAAGCAATCCCACATCTTTCCCACAAGGATTATGATCTGCAATGAGTAATTATGATACTGATGTAGTCAAACCCTGTGCACATATAGTACCATCAGGGAGAGGACAAAAGCCCTTCTCAAATGCAGAAACCCCTGAGCGCTTGCATTCACTTTGTAGCATTTTGCAAATAAAAAGACAGAGCTCCATAGACTTATACACTTCATGAGAAACTAATATGTTGCAATGTATACACAAACTTCAGCCTGGGTTGATTCTGAGATTAGGAGAGATGAGGATACGGAGACCAAAATAACCAGGAGTGAATTCTGGGAAGAGGAGAAGAGGCTGAGATACATTGGATGATGCCCAAGACCTTGATGTTCAAAATGTGGTCCGTGAAGCAGCAGGATCAACATCATCTCGGAGCTTGTAAGAAATGCAGTATCTTGGGTCTCACCCTAGACTTCTGGAATCAGACTTTGCCTCTTAACAAGATTCCCAGGTGATTCTTTTGTACATTACAATTTGAGCAGCATCATGGCAGACTGAGCTCCCTTTGTCTCTCCCCCGTAAGTTACAAACAAACGGACATTCATTGACCAACAGAGGATTTCCTACACAACACAACACAACAGGATGCCTGAGAGACCCATGCAACTGTACATCTGACGATGGGCAGACTGGACCCCTGGGAAGCGGTGGAACTAGGGGAGCAGGCCCCCCCACCCTCCCCCAGTTGCAGCGATCCAGGGCATGGATCCTCACGCAGCGGCCAGCATGACTGTGAGTGGAGGCAGGAACAGCCAGCCTGAGTGAACGCCTGCAGAGCAGCAAGCGGCCTGGCCCTGTATGAATGCACCCCACTCAGCAGCAGCGGCCCAGCCCACATGACAGTTGGCAGAGAGGTGGCAGCAGCCCGTCCCGCACAACTACAAGCAGATGGTGTGGGAGTAGTAAAAGCAGCCCCTGCTCTCCCCACAAGTGGTGACAGGTGGAATCTGTGACCAGAAGCATCAGGGGCCACAGCAGAACCGGTGACACAGCCCCCAGTGGCGGCAACCCCGACACCAGCTCCACCAGTAGTGGGGACTGCATACAAGTCCTCAGGTCCCCAGGCCCCTGCCAGCAACAGTGACACCCGTGAACCCAGCACCCTTGGCAGCAGTGCAACCAGCGCCCCCAGACAACCTGGGAACAGCAGCACAGGTGTGTGCATTTTCTTCAAATATGTAGTGAATTCCTGTGTTTCAACCATTTTGGTGATGTTTTAATACTTAAGCTAGGTGTTGGGTACACAGGCGACTTTTTAATATTATTCTGTTTAACTTGTGTGCCTGAAATATTTTATAATATGTTTTTATAAAGAAATAAAGAGAAGGAAAAACCTATTAAGTTTTTGATGGGGTTGCACTGCCAGAAAAAACTCCAAGTCTGGCAAAAACAAACAGGACTGTGCGACATTATCTCTAAGCCCCAGCAATCTCCAATGTCTGGGATCTGTACCAGCAGAATTGGCTACTAAAGAGATGAAAGCTCACCTCAGACGTGGCCATGGAGAAGGGTGGGCAGGGAACAGCCTCCCAGGGAGCAGAACTGGGACAACTGAACTGGCTGCCCAGGAAACTCACAAAGAAGTACTGACCCGTGCTATGACATGGATGAACCTTGGCAACACTATGCTAAGTGAAAGAAGCCAGACACAAAAGACCACAGAGGGTATGGATCCCTTTATATGAAATGTCCATTATAGAGACAGAAAGCAGATCAGTGGTTGCCAGGGGCTGAGGGGAGGGAGAAATGGAGGGTGACTTCTCACGGGTACAGGGTTTCTTTCGGGGGTGATTAAAATCTTCTAAACTTAATGCAAATATTGAATCATTATGTTGCACACCGGAAACTAATATAATGTTGTCTGTCGATTTTACCTCAATTCAAAAAAGCCAAAAAAGAATCTTCTAAACTTAGATTGTGATAATGGTTGCATAACTCTGCAAACACACGAAAAACCCTGCTGTACCCATTTACCACTAATCCGCGTTCCCATGTGGTAGCAGTATCAGTACTTCATTCCTTTTTCTGGCCAAATACCATTCCATTGTGTGCATGGAACACAGCTGGTTCATCCAGTCATCGGTTGGTTGGCATTTGGGTTGTTTCCACTTCTTGGCCCTCATAAACAATGCTCCTATGAACATTAGTGCGCAATTCTTTGTGTGGACGTACATTTTTCATATGTCTCGAGTACACACCTAGGAGCTGCATTGCTGGGTCACATGGTGATTCTATGTCTGACATTTCCCAGTCGTCTTCCTGGCAAGGCTGATTTGCTGTGGGCATCTCCTCTCCCCATCCCCACACGGGAGTTAAGATCATACCTTTCCCTTCCTCTCTGCACAGGTCATGTTGGGAGTGGCGGGGGAGTTAAACTTGGACCTCAACACTGGGCCACTGGAGTCCTGGTCCTGGGGCTGGGGGTGTGACTGGACAAGGCAGGGTGTTGCCACCAGTATTCCTTTTCCATTGCTGCTGTAACAAATTACCACAAACTGAGAGGCTTAAAACAACATCCCTTTAGGATCTCACAGTTTCAGTGGCGTCGAAGATCCAGGCAGGGTGTGCCTCAACTGGGTCTTCTGCTTAGAGTCTCCCAAGGCTGAAAGCAAGGTGTTGGCAGATTGGGCTCTTTCCTGAAGGCTTCCTGGGGAAGACCCCACTGCTTGTTGAGGTTGTTGGCAGAATTCAGTTATTTGATGTTTTAGGACTGGGGTCCCCATTTTTTGCCAGGTGGCCCCCTCCATCTTCAAAGCAGCAATGTACTTAGAATCCTTCTTGAGCTTCGAATCTCTCTCTCCCTTCTGCTACCTTCTCTAACTTCCTCTTCTGCTTTCTTCTCTTGCCACCTGCCAGGGAAAGTTCTCTGCTTTTAAAGGCTCATATGATCACACTGAGCCCACCAGGATAATCCAGGATCATCTCCCTACTTTTAGGTCAACTGATTGGTAACTTTAACTACATCTGCCAAGTCCCTTTGGCTATGTAAGGGACAAATCCACAGACATTAACAGTTTCCAGAGATTAGGGTGGGCATCTTTAGGGGCCATAATTCTGTCTACCACACTTCCCTCAGAAATGAGCTTAGGGAGAAGGATGTTTATGGATATTGGACAGTCAAGGCGTGAGCTGGGGTAGGCTTCTGTGGGTTTTGCCACCCAACATCCATTCCCATTCTTCTGAAACCATATCTTGGTTTTCCTCTGAGGTCACTGCCCTGCCCCCAGTCAGTTGCTGAGGGTGGGCTCATGGCTCAGGCTGGGCCAGTCTGGCTCCTGGCCACAGAGGCTGGTGCAGCGATGAGCACATGATCCAACTAAAGCTAATGAGAATGTGCAGAAGAGAATTTTCTAGAAAGTGATCTCACATTCTTCCCACTGGGCTTGGACATAAAAGGATGTACAGGCTGGAGCTGCTGCAGCCATTTTCAGTCATGAGGACAGAGCCTATCAGAGAGGGCACCCACCAGAGAAGTGAGAGGAGCCCTGGTGGATGTGCAGACATTGTCTGCAGCCCTTTACAAGTCACCTGAAGCAGTCCACCCTGGAGTTCCCGGATCCGTGAGCGAATCAATTCCCTTTTTTCTTAAACATGTACAATCAAATGAATGCCTAAAGTGTGTGTTTTAGTCTTGAGGATACACATTTGTGAAAATATATGGCCTTCAAAGGTTGGATGCTTAGTGGGGCCAGAGAGACAAGAGCCAGAGGCCTGGGCACAGGATGCCCCATGTGTAGGAAGAGGCTGTGCTGGAGGGGAAAGACTGAGAGGAGGGAAAGACTGAGTTATTTTTATAGAAAAGAGTATTTTTTTTTTCATTTTGGACAACTTTTAACTTCGTAACAATTTCCTATATACTCTTTATCTAGGTTTACCAATTGTTTACATCTTGCACCCATCTGCTTTGTCATTCTCTCTATATTAATATGCACATGTACATGTGTATATTTTTTCTGAAACATTTGAGGATGTGTTGGAGACATGATGCCCCTTTTCTATCACATATTTCAGTGTGTAGTTCCTAATAACAAGGACATTCTCTTAACATAAACACTTGTCAAAGTCAGGACAATTACCACTGATACAATACCAGGATCTGACCTTACAATCCATATTCAAATGTCATTAATTGTCCCAGCGATGCCCTTTGTAGTTATTTCTGTTCTGGTCCAGGATCCAGTCAAGGGTCACACAGTGCATTTGGTTGTCATGCCCCTTTAGTCGAGGAAGTGATATTTGAACTCAGCTTGGAAACTCGAGTGGCTCCTTGACTCCCCAGGAGAAAATCTGAGAAAAGGGCAAGAGCCTCAAGGAGAGGGGCTCCGCAGCTGCCCACACCTGCATTCAAGCGGGGATCTGGGTCGGTTAGGATGCTTTCATGGCCATTGGAAGTGGCTTAGGCAACGTAGACACGTAATTTCCTCAGATTACAAGGACTCTGGAGGTGGGAGTTCCAGGCTTGGCGTGGTGACTCAGTGATGTCACCAGGGGCCCAGGCTCTTTTTGTCTTTGTGCTCGGCATCCTCAGAGTGCTGGTTGATCCTGTGGCATCTCACTGCATACTCCCCAGTCAGCTGCCACATGCCCGCATATCCTGTTCTCACACTGGTTTGTTCAAAGAAAGTGTATTTGCTTGCTAGGGCTGCCATTACAAGTACCACAGACTGGGGCTTAAATAACAGAAATTTATTTGCTCACTGTCTTGGAGGCTGGAAGCCTGAGATCCAGGTGTTGGCAGGGTTACTTTCATCGAGGCCTCACTCCTTGGCTTGTAGATGGCCATCGTGTCCCTGTGTCCTCACGTGGTCTTCCCTCTGTGTATGTCTGTGTCCTAATCTCTTTTATAAGGGCATCAGTCAGATTGGATTGGGGCCACACTAATGACCCCATTTCACCTTGATCACCTCTTTAAAGGCCCTGTCTCCAAACACAGTCATATCTCAGGTGCCAGGGGTTAGGGCTTCAACAGATGAATTTAGAGGGGACACAATGCAGCCCATAACAGAGGGAAGAGGACAATCCTACTCCTGTTTCTGTCTTGTCTCACAGGAATATTATCCCCAGAAGCCCTGGGTAGACTCAGAAAGCACTGAATATTAAGTTGCCACTTTGAGGGGCAGAAATAGCCAGGGGGCCTGGATCAAGTCCCAGCTTCGTTACCCATGAGCTGCGGGTCTCTGTGCAATGTGCTTCCTTCCCTGGGTTTCCATCCACCTGTAAGATGAGGGTGATCTACTAATAACAGCCACAGTAGCTACCATTTATTGAGCACAAGCTCAGCATCAGGCCAGGTGCTGTGACTTCCTCCCTGCCTCACGGCAGCTGGCAAGGGGGACATTTCGTGCAGGCTCAGGACCCGTGCCTGTTCTGACACCTGCCCACGAGTGAAATCGAGTTGCATCAACACCACTCTTGAAGACCTCTTGGGTCCACCACTGAGTGCTGTGCATCCCAGTTTTGTCTTCACAGCCTGGTCCACAAACATGTATGGAAAAACATAGACTGTATAAAAGTGTTTTATCTGTTTTAAAACACGATTTAAATGAAATCTACATATGTGTTCTTCTGTGACTTGCCTTTTTCTCTCTCACAATATTGTTGGTGAGATTTCTCCACGTTGATGCGTGGCACTGTCATCTATTTTCATTGCCGTACAGTATTCCACTGTGTGGATATAACACAATTCCTTTATTCTTTATCTTTCCTCCTGTGAGCGGAACTTTGGGTTGTCTCCAGGTGTGTTGTTACTGTGGTTGTGGATATTTCAATTGGTACTGCCAAGAATTTGACCTGTGAGTGGAATTGCTGCGTTGACATGTATGCACCTCTCTACTAGTTTTGCCAAATTCTTCTCCGAGTGCATTCACTGATATACACTCTCACAGCAGCACGCAAGAGTGCTTGTTGCTCCACCTCCCCAATGACGTTTGGACCTCCCTTCAGTTGTCCTTCAACTTCTTCCTATACGATATGGATGAAGCTGCCCCAGCCATGTGCTGGGCCTCAGGAAATGCTTCCGATTTCTTTGCCAGTGGTGGCAGCCCCTTTGGAACACCCGTGTGCTCCCCACACATCTTGCCTGTGCAAGTTTTGCTGCAGGCTGGGCTGCATCCTGAGCCTGTAGTTAGAGTGTATGGAGGGCAATCGCCAGCAGAAACCAGCCCTGTTTACGCGGCTATTTCTCTCTTTCCTTGTCTCTCTGTCTCTTAGTCTCTGTCTCTCTCTGTATCTGTCTGTTGCGCTCTATCTCTTTCTGTCAGTATTTGTCTCTGTCTCTCTCTCCCTATCTCTTTGTCTGTCTCTCTGTCTCTCCCTGCCTCTGTATTTCTCCCTGCCTCCCTGTCTCTCTGTCTCTCTTCGTCTGTCCCTGCTCTCATCCTCTCTGGTGAGGACGTGCCCCACCTTCCACTCTGGTGGGAGAGGAACTCATCATGGAGGATGCTGGGTGCTGATGGGAGCTGAGAGGGAGGACAGGCCCTACTGGACAGGGGTTGGAGCAAGTTGAGCTGAATCTTCAAACTGGGAGGCGCCTCTCGGATCCTGGCCAATCAGAACTCTGCGGCCATACTGCCTATGTGGGATGCGCCTCCCTCTGTGGGCCTGGCACCCGGGACCCCCTCATGGGGGCTAAAGTTGTTTTGTGGACTCTAAGTAGCCTTCTGCATGTGACAAGACAAATTGAGAACCCCGATCTATTTGTTCACTACTTACTGAGGTCCTACTGTGTGCCAGGCTGTGTCTTTCAAGTTCCGGGTACAGAGGTAAACAAGACAGACGAGGTCCCAGCTCCACCCCTGGCTACTTTGTTCTCAGAGCCATCCCTTGCTCCTCCGGCTCTGCTCTGTACTGCGGGGTGGTGGAGGGAAGCCTCCCCCTGCAGGGTGAATTGCCCAGACCCCCTTGTCATCTGGGTTCCTGCTGATTCAGCCAATAGGAGGCCTTGGAGGGAGACAGGAGGATGGGAGGAAGGGAGGAGCCAGGGTATTTTCACCCTTCTTTCCTGTCTCAGGTGGCATCTCTGGTTGTGGCTCTCTCTCTTCTGTGGCTCCAGCTCCCATGTGACAGGCCTGCTGAGCATCCCCTGGGTCACCCCAGGCCCTGGACACAGGAAATACCACCTCTTCTCTTCGTCCCTCCAGCCCTGGGTGAGGTAGTAGCTTCCTGCTACCAGTTCCTGGCTTGCCTCACTGTCCCCTGTTCTCAGCAGTTCCATCACCTGCACAATCACATCCCTGCAACCGAACTTCTAAATTAAGTTTTAAACTTTCTAAGTGGTTTCTATTTTCCTGGTTGGCCCCTGGAGATACTGTCCCTCCCTTCATGCTGTATGTATTAGAGTGGAGGGAGATAGACAATGAACAAATAAAGAAACAACTAGTTATGGTAAATGCTATGAAGAAAATAAAACAGGGTCTCCGCCTGGGGGACAAAGTTCATCCTTGGGGCCTGGGGGCAGAGAAAGGCCATTGAGGAGAGAAGCAAGATGTGCAGGCTAGAAGAGCAAAGAAGAAAGCCATCATTTATTGGGCACTTGCTATGTGTTGCCCCAACTAGTGACAGTCTTTACAAGAACTCTGGACATAGATATTTGTGGCAGAGACTGCTAGATAGCCTTCAAAATCCATTCTGTCCTTGTTCCATAGGAGAATTTTGGCTGAGCACATGGCTTCCCAGATGAAGACTACATTGTCCAGCCTCCTTTGCTGCTA
The DNA here is from genome assembly GCA_031878705.1 of Tapirus indicus. Lineage (NCBI taxonomy): Eukaryota > Metazoa > Chordata > Mammalia > Perissodactyla > Tapiridae > Tapirus > Tapirus indicus. Next base: position 78,160 of record JAVSPQ010000050.1, read on the forward strand.
GATATGGTCATGTGACTATGCTCTAGCCAGTGGGATATAAGTGGATGTGTTAGTTTTCAGGAAACTTCCTTAAGAGACAGCTGATGTGCACCTTTTGTCCCTTTTGTTCACTTCCTCCTTCCTGCTCTCTGGAATGTAGACATGATGGTGAGACTGTAGCAGCCATCTTGGTTTATGAGGTGATGTTGGTAATGAAGGCCATGAACCGACAGCAACAAGATAGAAAAAATCTTGGTCTTTGACACCAGGGAGTGACATAACAGCCCTGGATCACGTCCCACTGAATTTCTACATGACAGGCAAATGAACTTCTATCTTGTTGTTATGTGCAGCTGAATCTATTCCTAGCAATACAGCACTAATATTTTTATTAGTAGAAGAAACTGAGGCTCAGAAAGGAAGAATAACTTGTCTCGAGTCTCATAGCCAGTCTCATAGAGCAGGGACTTAAAATCAAGGCCATCTGCTGTCAAGGCTCTTCCCACTCCACCATCCTACCCATGCATCGTGTAGCCACATATGTAAGAATTCCCAAGGAAATGAGCCAATCCTACGCATGTCGGCAGCCCGACCTCTCTGTCTCGCTTCCCGATCCGATAGGTATATGTGGCTCTTTCCTAATAACTATTGTTCCATTTATCTATTGCTGCATAAAAAAACTACTCCAGACTGATGAATGGATAAAGAAGATGTGGTGTGTATATATACACACACACACACACACACACACACACACACAATGGACTACTACTCAGCCATAAAAGAAAGACAGAATTGTCCCATTTGCAACAACATGGATGGACCTAGAGGGTATTCCGTTAAGTGAAATTAGCCAGAGAGAGAAGGACAAACACCACCTGATCTCACTCATATGTGGGATATAAACTAACACATGGACAGAAAGAACTGGTTGGTGGTTACCAGGGGGAAGGGGGTGGGGGTGGGCACAAGGGGTGAAGGGATGCATTCATATGTGATGGACAAATGATAATGTACAACTAAAACCCCACAATGTTATAAACTATTAAGACATCAATACAAATGGAAAAAAAAAAAAACTACTCCAAAACTTGGTGACTTAAAACAGTTCATTATTATTATGTCACACAAAACTGTGGGTCAGAAATTTGGACAGGATGCAGCAGGGCTAGCTCACGTCTGCTCTATAATATCTGCAGCCTCAGCCAGGACAACTCAGGTGCCTGGGGTCAAAACAGCTGGTTGGGGAACTCTCTCTCTACACAGTCTCTCCACCTGGCTGGCCTGGGCTTCCTCAGAGCATGGTGGCCTTGGGGTCACTGGACTGTTTACATTCATCTCATTTATGTCTCAGGACTCCCATGGAGAGGGCTTCAAGAAACAGGGGGCGGAAGCTACTATTCTTTTAAGGCCTCGGCCTGGAAACTGCAGTGTTGCTTCCTCCATCTTCTCTTGGTCATGTAGTCACAGGGCCCACCTCAAGGGGAGGGGACATCCCTGTTAGTAACAAGGCATTTGTGGCCATTTGAATCCACCATAATTCTGATTACCAGGACTCTTTCAGTTGTAAGAGGCAAAAACCCACCTCAGACCGACCAAAGGAAAAACGTGGGGAGTTGTATTACTGGCTCATGTAACTGAAAAGGCCAGGGATATATCTGGCTTCGGGCACAGGGTTCAGGTAGTCTTGGGGAGCCTTGGCCCTGACCTCAGGCTCCAGGGCTAACTGCCCAGAGCCTGTAGGGCCTCTAGGACTCATCTGCACCCTGGCTGTCACCCACAGCTGGCTTGGCCCTCCCCAGGACGAGGTCCAGGAAGGCCTCTCAGGGAAGGCAACATTTGATCAGAGGCCTGAAGTACGTGAAGGAGCCGTGTGGATATCTGGGCAAAGGCAACAGCGAGCGCAAGGGTCTTGGGGTGCATGTGCGCCAGCAATGTTTGGGAAACAGCAAGGAAGCCAGTTGGGCTGGAGTTGAGCAAGCAAATGGGATGAGATTGTGAAAATTAATCAACAGACACTTGATTTAAAACGGGGTCAGAAGGCCAGAAGGGGGAGCTCTCGCATCCCACCACCAATGTCAATTGCAGACCCGACAGGAAGAGGCTCAGGTTGCCACCCCAGCAGGAGGAAGCAAGATTTTCTCTTTGCCTGGTAACAGCCCAGCCAACGAGAGACTGTCACAATTTGGCTTCATTTCCATAAACAATATACAGTACTGTTCCATATTTAAATTTTTGCCGGTTCTTTCTTTGACTAAAACATTATGTGTCTTATATCTATCCATACGATGTAACCACTGCATGGCATTCTATCCAAAGAATGTGCCACTAGTTGCTTATCAAGTAGCCTCAAGATGGGCCATTAGCTTGCATCCAAAGTTTCTTTTTTAATTGTTTTCTTTTACAAATAGTGCCCCATGAATATCCTTGCCCACATCTCTTGCTCATGTGTGAGGGTTTCTCACTTGCCTAGAAGACAAATTGCCAGGTCGTGTGGCATTTCTAGCTTCAGTTTTACTAGATACAACCAAACTACTCTGCAAAAAGACTTGTACCCATTTACATTCCAGCCAATAGGGCCCGAGAATTCTTGTTTTTCTATGTTCTAGCCAGCCACTGGAATTTTCCCCCGACTCTTCTTGGCAAACTTCTGTTCTTCTCCATCTTTAGTTTTCAATCTTTTTTTAAAAAATGTTTTTAATTGTCAAAAAAATCTTAAAACTTTTTTCTTTTGGTTTTTAATCTTCATTTATTGTATAGGATATACATACATATATACCATATATATGTATGTATATCTCCATCTCTATCTCAAGCTCTGTCTCTCTGTCTATGTATATATCTATGTCTCAGTTTGTTCTGAGCCCACCCGGGCCGGGCAAGGCTTGGCCTGGTGCCTGACTCGCCCCTTCCAGCACGGAGATGGGCAAGTTCCTCCCTGGAAGCCCATTTGGGCTGTGGTCTTTTCTAGACTCTAGACACCTGGCTGTCGTTGCCGACACACATCAATTAATAACTGCCGCCTCATGACAACTCTGGTATAATTATCTTGGATTATCTCGCCTGTCGGCCCAGGCCCCTCCATAGAGGCCACAGCTCCCTGAGAATGTGAGGCGAGAACTGTCCTCTGCCATCACAGGCACGGCAGGTGCACGCTGTGGCAGGGCCTTCGTGGCACTGTCTCCCTCATTCCCAGGCCCCTCTGGACGTGGGGGTGTGGGCAGGTCAGTGGAGCCAGGCACCCCAGGGCTAGGGAGAGCCAAACTTGGGAGGAAGGGAATAGCAATAAAGAGAAATGAAAATGATGAAGGCACATGATCTGGCCCACTTGCTCTTCTGGCCTCCTCTAGTCCTCATTCACTCATTCCCAAAGTTGTGACTGATGCCAGGCAACTGTCAGACACGATTCCAGCCACTGGGACTGAACAGACCCCTCCCTGAGGGAGCCTAGCATTCCAGGGAGAGGAGCCGGCAACAAGCAAATAGAGGCATCGCCCCCAGTACCATAAAAGAAGTATATAGTATGGACTGAGAACAGCAGGGTGGAGGAAAGCGACTTTGCTCTCTGAGGAATGACATTTGAGCAGAGGTGAAATGCACTCTGGATAGGGGGAAGAGCAGAACACAAAGGCCCTGGAGTGGGAATGTTTTGGAGCAAGAAATGAGGAAACCAGGTCTGATCGGTCAGCAAGAACTACTAACATAGTTTCCAGAGGAGTTTGGCTTTTATTCTAAATTCAGTGGACACATTTCTAAGAAGTGATTTCTTGTTGCCAACTTGGCTGCATGGCCTTTGACAGTTTGCTGCTGTCTATGATTTCCTGCCCACTCATCCATCCTTTCAACAAACACTTATGGAGCATCTTCTGTGTGCCAGCCTGGCCTCGGGACACCGCAGTGACAAAACAAAGCCCCTGCTTGGGGAGAGCCCATCTCCTGGAGGAAGGGTCCCCTGCCCACCTCTTCTGCCTGGGCGACTCCCATTCCGGCTGTGGGCTCTCAGAGACCCCACTTGGGATGCCTGCGACCTCCAGGTGGCGCGCTGCGCCTGCTCATGGGCAGCTGGTCGGGGGTCTTGGGGCCCACACCGGACCCAAGCAGGGGATGGGGGCCTGCACGGGGGGGGGGGGGGGCGGGGCCTGCGCTGTAGGTTGTGTGACTTTGGGTGTGACCTGTCTGAACATGAGCTAATCCTGCCATATACTAGACTCCCGGGAGATAGGGAAAATGACTGCAGCACTATCTGCGTCGCCATGTGGACCACTGCACGAGCACGCAGGTGGGGCACAAGCCTGGAAAAAGACAGCCTTTGTCGGAGGCGCATGTCACTCTCGGCGGGGGACCTCAGGCGTTGGGGCTTGGGTCTTTCTTACCCCAGGTCTAGAAGAGGACACTCTGGGCCCATGGCAGGGTGTGCCCCCTGAGGAGGGTTAGGACCCCTGGGTGTTCCCAAACTCCTCTGAACACCTCTGCCCCTTACACACCCGCACACTCTGTTTTCTGTCACAAGCACTCATGTTACACAGCATATCCCACTCCTTCCACTGTGGCGTCTGTCACACCTGCACACACCATTCTCTCCCCTCTGGCTGTCTCTTTCCCAAGCTGAAGGGGGGCCTTGCTCGTGTGTCCAGTCCTGAGCCTACACATGCAGGCACCGGACAGACGCTGACAACTGCCCTTCCCCTTCCCCCTCTTCCAGCGCACCCGGGCACACCCAGGCAGATAGATACACAACCACTCTCACACAGATCCGTGCAAACCCCAAGGCACGCCCTGGGGTGAATGCTGACACGTGCACACTCACTCCTGGCAGTCACGGGCATGCGTGGATGCACATGCTTACAAGCATGCATGCCCGCAAAACAGTAGGGTGGGACACCTGCAGGCACACACCACTCAGGGGAGTAACATACCCGTGCCTGAATATGCACAGACGCACCCGCCCTAGTGGCAGGCAACACCACCTCCTGTGTGCACTCCTAAACAGCCTCATCGAGGGCAGATACATTGAAGCACTCACAATACGCTCATCCACCACACTTGCACACACAGACTTGCACAGCCACTCCTTTACACACGTGTCTACCCACGCTGAGTGACATGCACGCTGACACATTCACGTACAACACCCCTTCCTCTGTGCACCCTCAAACAGCCTCAGTCTCCAGGTGCTCACAGCATATATGCCTACCACGTGTGTGCAGGGGCTTGCACAAGTGCACTTTCTTGTAGCACACTTGTTTGACATACCCACATGCACAACACCCTTGCTTGTTCAGTGACCACCCACTGGCGCATCTGCATGTCCATCAAAACACGCCGGGCACACCCAGGGGGTGCACACTCGCGTGCCCTCGGCAGGCAGGCAGGTAGCGCAGGCACCGGGCGCCCAGATGCCCCAGCGGAGGGCTATCAGCCTGGCCATCAGCGCGCGGATCTGCGGTGGTAAGTGATGCATTCCATGGCGGGCGCATTTGTTGTGCGTGCTCTGAAAGGGCTCCGATAATCTGGAATGCAGAGATCAGGAACACCGCGTATTCCACGGCACTGTGGAAACAGTTCCCAGCCCTGTACAGCCGCATTCTCGGGCAGTCTCCGGGAGCTGAGCAGATAACGAGCGCCTATTCGTTATCTTCACCGGGAACAGATTAGCCTGCCGAGATGAAAAACTACCCTGGACAGTGGCGCAGCCCCACGCGGACGCCCGGCCACTGCCACCCGCGGCTTGGTGCTCTGCCCGGCTCGCAGGCTCTGCGCTTACTCCTGCCAGCCCCGTGGCCTGGCGCTCGGTCTCCTGTGCTCTCGTTGGCGCTCGGCAGTGCCAACCCCCTGGCTGTTTCTCTATCTCAGTCTGTTCATCCTGCCCAGCCCATCTTTGGTGTCCCCACTTGCCTCGTTCTCTCCAGGGCCCTTTCTCCTCTCTCCCTCTTCTGCTCTCCATGGCTATCTGAGTCTCTGGGTTCTCTTCTCTCTTCCCATCTATTTTTGTCTTGCTTCACTCTCTCTCTCCTCTCTGTATCTATCGCTTGTCTCTCTGCCCATGTCTCTCTCTGGTTAACACTTTTGATGCTTTTGTTCCCATCTCTCTGGCCACTTTTTAGTTGTTTCTGTCCCTGAGTGTCCCTAGCCCACCCCTCCACTCCCCACCAGAGTCTCTGTCCCTCTGTCCGTGTCACTTTTTAAAATCTGTCCTTGGGTCTCCCTATCTCACCCCCCCTTCCTGTCTCTCTGGGACTTTCTGTTACTGGGCCTCCATGTCTCTCAAACCACTCCCACCCCAGAGGGCCCCACATCTCCAGGCCTCACATCTCCTGCCCTCTCAAGGTGTGTTCCTGACTGCAGACCAGAGGCTGGGAGGCTCCAGCTGGCTCTACCCGGCCCAGCCCAGCAGGGAGATGGGGGGATGGTAAGACCTGGAATCCTCCTCTGAGGAAACAAGACAGAACTAGAAAAGGCCCTGTAGACCCTCAGGCTCCCCTGGGGTCAGGGGGGTTTACTGCTGTGCCCCAGGACTGGCTCCCTCATGCCCTCCCCAAAGAGGCTGGGGGCCTTGGGAGCAGGTATCCCGGGAGACCACCTCATTAGAGCGGTTATTCAGCATGGTGCTGGCGTTGGCAGATAAGCCTTATCAGCTCATCTCCCCCTCCCACAGACAAACAGAAAGTGCCCTCACAAATGGCACTCTGGAGCTCCACTGGCCACCTGCCCTCCCAGTTAGGGAAGGTGTGGATGGTGGGCAATTTGGGAAGACACGCATACTGTGTGTCACCCAGGGACACACTCCTGCACAGATCACAGACAAAGGGTAACACTGGGTAGAGAAACACACATAGTTCAAAGATAAACTCATACACACAGATGCCCACATCCCAGATACACAGATATAAACACCCTCCCCAACACACATCAGTCCAAACATAGAGCTATACACAGACATGCAGACACACTCAGATATACTTGCCGTCCTCACCATCAGTTCAAAGATACAATGATACACACCTGGACCTATCCGGTTAAAGACAGACACACCAGACACATGGCCACACACCCCACATCATAGACACAGGATGCCCAGACACACACTGCTACCAACCCATGCAGGTACACACACCAATTTATAGACAAACTCTTGGAAATACCCACTTCCCATCACATGATTCATGGACACAATGACCTCACAGGTACGCAGTCACAGGACACACATCCATTCCACAGATACATTCTCCTGCATGCACTTATGGGGTCACACTCTGAAATAGCCACACACAGTACACAAACTCTCTGGGACCAGGGACCCACAATACACTGATTCTCAGTACACACACTCTCAAGGACCCACAAGAAATGTGCCTAATATACTCAGTTTTGTAGACTTTCCATGTGCTCACAAATGAGTGTAGACACACATGGGCACTTAGGACAGTGCATGCACACCAACACCCTTGCTCATTGCACAGAGCACACACACATGCAATGCAGTCACCACCAGTGTCAAAGAAAGACCCACAGACAGCATGTGCCCACAAAGATGGGGGGCCAAACACACACCCTCTCTGGGCATACCTGGGCACACACTAGTTTTCCCAGGACCATGGACTTCCCAGTCCTTCTAAGGCAAAGCACCTTCTCTGTGGGCCCAAGATCCAGGCCACTTTCACTCTCCCTGGGGAGTTGAAATGGAACTCAGGGGGGCCCCACTGCAGGGTTGAATTTCGTGGTAGAGCCTGTGGAAGTTCAAGGACTAGACTCTCCTCACTCACAAACCCAAGTGCTTTCTTGAGGTGAAGACCCCACACCCCAACTCCTCCACCACTTAGCCTTCCCAGGACAAGCCCTCTACTCCTTTCCTGGTTCCCTCCTGTGTGAGGGTTCCATTGGGATGGGCCAGGGAGGTGCCTCAAGCTCCACTCCTAAAATGCTCTGGAGTTGGGGAATTCGGGGGGTATAGGTAGGGAAGGGAGCGGGGATGTGTCTACACAGCCAGATCACACTGGAAGTGAGAGAGTTGCGTGTGTGTGCCAGAGTGTCGAGCTATATTTGAGTGTCTGTCCGTGTGCATATTGGTGTGACCCAGATCTCCTGCCTGAGGGTGTCCACACAGCCACAGCTGTGTGCACTAATGCGTGTGCACAGATGTGTGTGTGTCCATGTGAGCACTACTGGAACTGGTTAGAGAGGAGGAGCAGGCGTCTGTGTACGTGCGTGTGTGCCCATGGCTGGTGAGGGTCCCCAGGGAGAGTCTTGGAAGAGAGACATCCCGAGTTTTCTGAGCGTGCATCCCTGACAGCAGGGGTGCGCATATGTGCGCCCCTGCGAGGGCGGGAGTGGTTTGGAGTCTGGGCAAGTAGAGTGAGTGCGCCCTGAGTGCCTGCCGGCCCTCGGCCTGCCATCTGGCGGCTGGACCAGGGAGATGGGGTGCAGAGCCCCAGGCATTCTTCTGACCCCTGTGGCACTCCCACCCCCTCAAATGCTGTCAAAATAAAAAGCAAGGCTGCTGCCACCACGGGGGGGAGAGAGAGAGGCAGCGGGCGCAATAAGGAGGTAGTGAGGCTAGCACCACTGGGGCTCACCGCTCACGTCTCTATCTTTTGGCTGCTGTCACCCCCACCCCAACTGGCCACCGTCAGCCACCAGGCGAAGAAAATTGGCCCACCGCACACCATGCTGGGTCTGTCTGGACGCTGGACATTTAGAATCTTTCAGCGGCGGCCAGGCTCGAACTCCAGGTTGCCCCAACCACATGGGGAAAGGTCCGGTGTTCAGGACCCCCAGGTGTGGCGGCCACTCCTTTCCCAGAAAACACCAAAGGAAATTTGTTGTTTTGGAAAAAGCCACGTCCCTCCTGGGGTCGGGAGCATCTGGCGGTGAGCTCCAGGTCTATGCAGGCACCTGGCAATGGGATTTATTTACGAGCAGGCAGGATTTGAGAAGCAGGTGGGGCCAGTGTAGCTACCCAGGTGTCTAGAGAGCGTTTCCCAGCTGGGTGGACAAATTGCAAATTGCATCTAATGAAACGGATTTACCAGTTGTCATGCTGCCCAGCTGCTGGGCCACTGGGCGCTCTGAGTAAACCGTGCCTGTTCGTGGAGGAGGGAGAAACGTGGTCTGATTGTCTGCAGGTCTCAACACGGCCCCTGGGGGAGGCTGCCTGGCTTAGAGGTAGGGCTTGGAACCTGGTAAGGAGATACAGGGTCTCCAAGGTGCCTTGATCCAGAGCTCTGAGACAATCTAGGATGTTGGGCCCCAGGCTTTACAATTCAAAAAGGCCCAGAAGACTGATGGGGTGGGAGAGCCATCATGGAGGCCAGAGGACAGGGAGCCTTTAGATTTGGGGGGCTGAAAGTGAACCTCAAAGAGCAGGAGAGGCTGTTGGAGCCCTGGTCCCCACATTGGGGAACTCCAGAGGGATGGCTGCACCTGAGCTGATCTGAGGCCTTGCGCTAGAGGGGACTTGTGAACCCCTCTGGCTAAAGCAGCCGCCATTTCCTCCTCAGTACCCCTCAAGGCACATTGCCAGTCTGAGGCTGGGAGGCCTCTGGGTTGCAAATTAAGGCAGTCCCTAAGCAAACAGATTTCTTTGACATTCCACCCCCTGCCAGCCAATTAGATGCCCATAGGAAAAGGCGAGAAGGTTACAAAGAGAGGGCAAACTTATGGTCCCAGAGGGGCCACCTTGAATGAGTGAAGTTTAAACAAAGGGCGCCACAGTAGGCTGTGTGGGACTGGGAAGACCTGGGCAGCTGAGACCCCTGGCCCAGGCAGGTGAGGTCCTCTAGAACTGGGCTTTGGATCCCCAGGCCCCAGCTCCTGGGCACAAACACCCCAGGGGCACGAACCACGCTCCACCAGAGGATCTTGGGTCACTTGAAAAAGGCCATTACAAAATTCAGCTTCGCTACTGCCCTACCCCAGTCCTTCGTGAGATCTCCTGCCCATGTAAAGAAAGTGACAGCTTCTTAGGGCGATCAAAAGGCAGCAAGCCGCATTTGCAACAACGCTGGAGAATGAACAAAAAAATGAAAAGGGGATCGTGTCCCTCTGGAGATATTCTGGAGACCCCAAAGGCCGTGGCCGTAAACTGAAATTAATCTGCTCTTCTCAGACTCAAGAATGGCCCCCTGCAACCCCATCCAGCCCTGGGGGCTGCCCTGACCCTCCCCGGACGTTTAGGCAGAAGTGATAGGATGGTCTCCACTACCTAGTGGGTGATGCACCTGGATGCCGTTGCTCTATCTGGCATGCCTGTAAACTCATGAGGGGAGGGGGCTTTATTGGCCAGCGGGGCAGCCTCCTGCCTGGTGCCCCACTTTTCTCTCCCAGGCGGTTTGTTCCTGCGGGAGAACGCAGCAGTCCCGCGTCCAACGCAGGAGCTGCAGTCAATGTAGGGGCTCGGCCAAGCCGGCTGCCTGCCTGCCTGCCTTTTCCAGGAAGGCAACCTCAGGATCTCAAGACACCTGGCAGGGCTCCTCTATCCCTTTTTTTCTCTAGGCCTGGATTTCCGGAAGGGAGGCTGGTGCAAATCTCCCGAGGTCCCTGCTCAAGCATTGTTTAACTGCCTTGTAAGCTCCTCTGCGCGGCGATTTTCTGAGCCACCGAGCCAGGTAATTACATCCCTGCCCACGCTCCGTTCTGCACCAGGCCGGCAGGCAGTGCAGGGCCGCCGGTCGGGCAGGGGGCCTGGCCGGGCTGGTCACCTCCACCCCTGCGGTGGCCAGAACGCTGGCCCGGAGGGGCTTCAGGCTGCTTTGGAGAAGCTTGAAGCCGAGCTCGCAGTGGTGAAACTTCAGACCCACCCAGAACAGGGGATAATTTGGACAGTGTCTTTGGGGGAAAAAGGCGAATTACCTGCTTTCTTAAGGGCTTGAAGAGGGTACCTCCCAGCGAGCCGAGGAGTGGATCTTGGCTCCAGGGGAAGCTTCCGCTTGGCTCCGGCAGCTTCCCGCACTGGGTCCTGGAGTTGGAGTTCGAGCCAGGCAGCCTTGCCGGACACGAGGAATTGTTCCCGGGGCTGCGGTGTTTTTGAGAACCTCCCGCTAGACTCCAGGGACCCAAAATAGGCTCGAGGCTTTGCAGTGATTGCGTTTGACGCATTGATGAAGAATCGTAGGCTAAAGGCAGGGAGGAGAGACAGATGTTCGGAGAGACAATGGGTCCAGGTGAGATGGCGCATGTTGTGGGGAGTGTGAACCGGGAGGCACGGAGGCCTCTCACCTGCCCGGCCCAGCTGCGGAGGCCTAGTGCCCTCGGCCCCACGCTCCCACTCCCGGCCCATGCGCCTTACCCCGGGGGATGCCGGCCTCCTCTCTCACGGAGCGGGGCCTGGCCGGGCGCGCCTCAAGCCGAGGGGACTGAGGGCTTTCCTCCCTCCTCGGATTATTGAAAAGTTCATTTCCTGGCCAATCGGGAGACGTCAGGGGCCCTGGGTTGCGATGGCGGGGCCGCTGGCCGAAGAGCCGCCTCCAGTTACCCAATTGTCGACAGTCAATCCAGCCACCCCTCCCCCCACTTTCCCCGGGGGTGGCCAGGAACCCCGCCTTCCCTCCTGCCCTAGACCCATCTGGGATTCCTCTGGGTTTCTACCTCAAGAGCCGGGGACCCAGCGAGGGGAGAGGACACGATCCCTCCCCATTACCCGTCTCAGTCCCCCCAAATTTCTTTGTTCCTGCCGCCCCTCCTCTGGCATAGACTCCCTTCGAACCTCGGTCTCCTCCGTCTGTACAGTGGGGAGAGAGCAAGGAGACTCATGCTCTTGGTCCACTCGACACACAGAGCCGGATCTCTGGATTGGAGGTGTGTGGAGCACAGTTCCAGGTGACTTAGGGGACGGAGTTCTCAGACCACCGCCTCCCTTTCCACAGGGGTCGCCTTAGGGACACCCGGGAGGAAGAAACTGCCTCCTCCTGCCCGGCGCCGGCGCCGGCGCCAATCTGGGTGTCCACGGCCTCGCCCCAGGCAGTTCGGCCCATTGGCCTGCGAAGGGCACGCCAGGAAGAGGACGCCCCGTCCCCCTCTCTGTAGCCACCAGCCAGGCCACCTCCACCTGGTCAAGCTCAGTTCTAAGCGGCCTCTTGTCCGAGGCCCAGGTGCCACCTGGGGCCGGGTAGCTCCTGCCGCTCACCGCTCCTGCTGTCCCGCAGCTGGCCTCCCAACCACGCGCCCAGCCAGCGTCCAAGTTGGGGGAGACGACGGACTCAGCTGGCAACTTTCAGTGGTAAAGGAGGTGGGGTCCGAGAGAATGGAAGGGCTGGGGTCCCCGGGAGAGGACACCCGGACAACCGTAGGGTGCGCAGGCCCGGCTCTGGGAGAGGAGACCCCAATTGGAGGTTAGTTAGGGGGACGAGGGCTGAGGTTAGATGGATCCGGGAGTGTCCCCAAGAGGGGGCGCAGCAGTCAGCCCGCGGGGTGAGGGTCATACTGGGGGCACTGGCAGCAGGGGCCGCTGAGAGGGTACTGGGAGGGAGCCGCCCAGTGGAGGGGGGCTGGCCGGCGGGTCAGCCCGGGAGTCCAGCCGGCCAGGAGTTGCAGGCGTAACCAGTGGCGGTGGAGGGGGGGTGGCGGGTGGAGGCCGGGCGCGCAGCGCTGATTGGCTGGCGCTTCAGGTCTGCGCGGGAGCCGCGAGCTGGCGCCGGGAGGAAGCGGAGGGGCCGGAGTCCGGCGGGCCTGAGGCCGAGGCTCCCGCTGCCCTCCGCTCCCACCCGGTGAGCCCCGCCGGCCGCCTGACGCACCCACCCTGAGCCCGCCACCCCTGGGGCTCCCGCCTGTGCTGCCCCCACTCTGAGGCCGCGCCCCGCCTCCCCGCAGCGCTGCGTGTGTAAGTTTGGGGTGCGAGAGCGGGCTGGGGGCCTGGGGCGCGCGAGCTCTTTGCGGGGCTCAAGGCTGGGGCCAGGCTGCGGGGGGCTGCTTTGGTGTGCCTTGGTGCGAGGTCCTGATGGTGCCGCCTGGGGGTGCGCGCGGGGGACTGGCGCTCAGCCGGTGGGGCTGCGTGTGCCTGTTTGGGCGTGGGGGGGGGGTCGATGTGTCCGGCGCCAAGTGTAGGTGTGTGCGTGTCGCCAGGGTCATGTGCTCCAGTGGGTGCCTGGGCGCCTGTCTCCAACTTTTAGTCTTTAGTGTTTTAGTGTTTGTCTACCGGGAAGGTGGGGGCTCAGTGTGAGTCTGACTAAAGTGCAACTCCGTGTGCTTTTGTGGGGGTAACTGGTGTCAGGGCTCGTCTCCGTGTAGACCCCGTGTGCACGGCTGTGTGGCTTTGGGACCGGGGGTCACCACATGAGTGTGCGTGGCTGAACCCTTTCCTCTGCCTTCCTTTCGTTTTGAGCTTTCCTCCCACCTGGGAGTGGTTCTCCGCTGAGGGCAGCGGCTCATGGGACTCCGCTTGGTGGGGCTTTGGGGGTGTCGGGCTGTGGCTGTTTTGGGGAGAAGATAATATATAACAAAGAAGTAGCATCCATATTATATAAAGAACTTCTCCAAATCAATACAAGATAAAACTAAGTCTATTTAAAAATGAGGGAATAGATACAGGCAAGCAATTAGTAAAATAGGGAACGTAAATGTCCAGTGAGTAAAGGAAACAATACTCTGCCTCGTTTGACATAACAGAACTGCAAGTTGAAACAACGAGCAAACAAATCATTCCACACCCGTCAGATTAGATATCTCAAAATTTTAACAATATTAAATATTTGGAATGATATAGGGGAAGAGAATTTCTCAAACACTGTTTAGAAAGTACAATTTATTCTAGAATTTTTGGAGAGCAATTTGGCACTGTCTCATAAACATAAACTCTAAGATCCAGTAATTCCACTTTAACTTTCTTCCCCTTACCTATGTAAAATCTTGCACATATGAACAGAGAGACAGAGATAAATAGAATAGCTGAAGTAGAGTATAAAAATATAGATGGGGTATGGAAACAATTAAAAGGAAAAAGAAAACTGCAAATTACATGTATGCGTGTATACATATATGTATAAATATGACAGTATTAATATTGTCTTAAACTAAAATGCTCTTTATTATTTCAATATAGAGATAGTGGATACAGCCCAAATTAATGAAATTGTTTCCTCCTGGTGAGCAAGAGTTAGGTGTGGGCCCAGGAGAGGAATTTAGGGGATTAAACTATGTATAATGTTTCTTTATCCTTTATTAAGAAAAAAATACAAAACCAAGATTTGGTTGGTGGATATACAGGTGTTTGTCACATTATTCTCTGGATTTTCCTCTTTTTTTTAAAGAAAATTTATTGCAGTATATATATTTTCCTAGTTACAGAGTATGTGATCTGTGCTGTTACATAATCCCTAATTTGGATAAAACTCTATACAGAGCCAAAGCCAAAGAAAGAGAAAAGAAGTACCCCAAAATCTACCTTATTGCAATGAGGTTTGAAAAAAGCATAACTTTATTCACGCTAATATCATTACTCGAAACCAGAATGAATGACTATCTTAAAACAGATGTACTCAACTAATAGAAAAATTTCCTTGGTGAATCACTAAACTGGTTCCTGTCACCTCACCTCTGCATCCTGATTGGACTCTTTTCTCCAATCTTCTGTCATCTCAGACGCCTGCTCTGCAAAATTCTCATTGCTGTTGGGTGATCTCACAACTTGTGGAAAACAAAATTAGATCACGTGTAGATGGAACCACACTTGCTCACTCCTATGCAGGCACTCTGGTGACATCTTGGAATATCTGTAAGTAAAACATCTTAATTATTAAACTTTCAACCAGGAAACTAGTCACTTTCTTAAGTTTTCTGTATGCTTATTTGTTGATTTCTTTGTTTTTTTTAACTAACTTAAAATCTTGGAAAACAATAATCTAGGTTGTTTTTTAAGTAACGTGAAAACCTTTTGTTTACTCAAAGGAGGTTTCCCTTTTTAAGGCTTTTTTATTATAAAGTCATTGTATATTGTCCCCAGGGTTGCAACAAATTGTTTTTTTTTTTTTTCAGAGCTAAGATTGTTTTAGTGTGTTTATTAGTATAAATCACTCTTCTTTTTCTAAATTGCTTGGTAGAATTTTATTGAATTTCTCCAAGGAAAAACATGATGAAAACTGTTCTCCTAGAGTCGTTTATATATACTCTCTTTCAGGATTTAAATTGTATTAAAAATTTTTTTAACTTCTCTGGACTTTGTTAGGCTGCAATACATCAGAGAGATCTTTCTATAATCACTGTGCCTGGTGTGGTGCTTGATATATGATTCCAACCAACAGGTGGAAGAATGAATGAGTGAATGACACCTGTAGGGAAGCTTTGTGAATTTGGTTGTACAAGTCTTATACCAGGAGTTGAGATTACACCTTGAATTTCATTTATGACTCAGGAGTAATTGAATTTTACCCTTGACTTAATTACTATTTTTAACTAATTTTTAAGACTTCAGGAATGATCTAATGTAGTTAATTAGCATTTAATGAAGACATGACCCTACCACTAGTAGATAGTAACTTAATCACACCTAATTCAGATGTCTCATGCGAAGTTGATTATTATTATAATAATAAAGCTGCAATTTGTTGAGCTAGTAATGTCATGTATTGAGTGCTTGCTTAGCATATAAATTATGTATATTGTTTTATGTAATCATAATATAGGCATATATGCATATGATTTGGATATGAGAATAATACAATTTGATATTGTATCAAATTGAAATCAAGTTGATATTCTCATATCCAAATCTTATATCCATATCACATGCTGACATTATTTTGGCTACTCTTATTTTTAAAAATGAATCTTGATTATCCTTTTAACAATTATTCATATTCAAGATTGAATTAGCATTATATTAGTAAACTCACGTAGTATGTATCATACATACTTACGAAAATCTTTGCTCTTATGTACATTTAGAATGGTTTTCAATTATTTACTCTCAATTATTCCCTTCTGAAGAGTTTATAGCATCCTCCTCAAAAAACATTTAATGACAGAATAGTTCCCCTTTCTATTCATGAGCCTGTGCACGGGATATGTATTCACTACATGAACCTATATTTGGTCAACCGATTGGAATTTTTTCCCCCAATTCAGTTCTACTCTACTGCATCCTTAAAACCTGTCTTCACTATATTGCCAAATCTAATAACTGTTGTAGTATTTTGATTCTTATATTTTTCAATTTTGAATATACTAGTTAACTCTCCTTTTTTGTCTAGCTAACTCCTTATCCTATTTCAGATCTCAATTTAAACCTTACCTTATCAGGAAATTCTTTTCAGATCTCCTCTTAATCAAGACAATTAAATTTTCTCAATTATCTATTTCATTATAGCCCATGTGTTTCTTTTATCCCACTTGTCACATTATAATTAATATTCTGTAATCACTTGTTTATCACCTTGGTCAAGCCCAAGTTACAAACAGATGGCAGGGCCATATCTGTCATTTGCAAAACTATATCCCCAGAGTGTTGCCTATGATAGCTGCCTAATAAACACTTGTGAAATGAATATCTGCTTTTCATGGGAAACAACATGCAGTTGTGAAGCGATCCACGGCTGTTTTTAAAGTTAAGAGACATCTAGGCCTGAACCGCAGGTCTACTATTTATTAGTTGGGTGGCCTTGTGAAAGTTGCTTCATCTACCTGAGTCTCAGTTTCCCTTCCTGTACAATGGGGGAAATCACATATGGTGGTGGGTATTTTGCGAGGTCTAAGTGGGACTATGAATGCCTAAGTGCCTAGAACAGAGTATGGCTCAGAGCTCATCTCAACAATTAAGGCTATTAACTTTCTCAAGTTGTAAACTCCTAGAAAGCAAGGGAGGTGGTGTTGCTTTCACTGATAGACATCACAGAGCCAATGGTAACCTTCAAGAGCTTCTGGTGAATAAATTAGTTGTGCCACTTACCAAGTAGTTTATCATAAGTTTCCTTCTAACTAGTATAGATGACTGTCACTAACCTTTAACCTCTATAACACAACTGGATTTTTGTTTATCTTGGATCTTTTCCAGGTAGTGTTTGCTGTATCAAGTATCCTTTACACTCGAGAATAGTTTATGTTGTCAAAATGCCTTCATATGATTTGGTGTTAATTTTGATATCTCTGAGAAGAGAGGATAAGTAAAATAGACATCTTTCTAGCAAAAAAGAGATGAATTTTAAATCGACTCAATCATTTATTGTGGATAGAGCAGTAAACTTACATAAAGGATCTCTGACATTTTCAGAGACATGTTTTGAGTATAAAGTCTCCAGACACATTTTCCAGTGATCTTCTCAATTCACTCAACTGCACACTCTAGTTATTTCTGTTTTATCTACAAACATGATCTCATGACATAGATTCTAAGAATAAATACAAACAGGGCTGCAGTGCAAAGGGAGTTTATTTATTTATTTTGCATTAAAAAAATAACTGATCAATGCTCAACCAACATAACCACACCGTACTTGCCACTTCGGTGTGTTTCTGGAAGCAAATAATTTCATCTAAAAGCGCAATTGCCAAATAAACTAGTTATCTTCTTTCACCAACAGATGACACATATATTGATCAAAAGGTTCAGATGATTAAAATAATACAACTTTAGGCGATCAAACAAAACCTGACAAATTCTAATACAGTATTCCATAATGGAAAGATCAAAATGGGATTGGATGCGCTGTGAGGGAATACTTTCAAGTTATTTTCACCAGACTGTTGTACAGGAAGGGAAACTGAGACTCAGGTAGATGAAGCAACTTTCACAAGGCCACCCAACTAATAAATAGTAGACCTGCGGTTCAGGCCTAGATGTCTCTTAACTTTAAAAACAGCCGTGGATCGCTTCACAACTGCATGTTGTTTCCCATGAAAAGCAGATATTCATTTCACAAGTGTTTATTAGGCAGCTATCATAGGCAACACTCTGGGGATATAGTTTTGCAAATGACAGATATGGCCCTGCCATCTGTTTGTAACTTGGGCTTGACCAAGGTGATAAACAAGTGATTACAGAATATTAATTATAATGTGACAAGTGGGATAAAAGAAACACATGGGCTATAATGAAATAGATAATTGAGAAAATTTAATTGTCTTGATTAAGAGGAGATCTGAAAAGAATTTCCTGATAAGGTAAGGTTTAAATTGAGATCTGAAATAGGATAAGGAGTTAGCTAGACAAAAAAGGAGAGTTAACTAGTATATTCAAAATTGAAAAATATAAGAATCAAAATACTACAACAGTTATTAGATTTGGCAATATAGTGAAGACAGGTTTTAAGGATGCAGTAGAGTAGAACTGAATTGGGGGAAAAAATTCCAATCGGTTGACCAAATATAGGTTCATGTAGTGAATACATATCCCGTGCACAGGCTCATGAATAGAAAGGGGAACTATTCTGTCATTAAATGTTTTTTGAGGAGGATGCTATAAACTCTTCAGAAGGGAATAATTGAGAGTAAATAATTGAAAACCATTCTAAATGTACATAAGAGCAAAGATTTTCGTAAGTATGTATGATACATACTACGTGAGTTTACTAATATAATGCTAATTCAATCTTGAATATGAATAATTGTTAAAAGGATAATCAAGATTCATTTTTAAAAATAAGAGTAGCCAAAATAATGTCAGCATGTGATATGGATATAAGATTTGGATATGAGAATATCAACTTGATTTCAATTTGATACAATATCAAATTGTATTATTCTCATATCCAAATCATATGCATATATGCCTATATTATGATTACATAAAACAATATACATAATTTATATGCTAAGCAAGCACTCAATACATGACATTACTAGCTCAACAAATTGCAGCTTTATTATTATAATAATAATCAACTTCGCATGAGACATCTGAATTAGGTGTGATTAAGTTACTATCTACTAGTGGTAGGGTCATGTCTTCATTAAATGCTAATTAACTACATTAGATCATTCCTGAAGTCTTAAAAATTAGTTAAAAATAGTAATTAAGTCAAGGGTAAAATTCAATTACTCCTGAGTCATAAATGAAATTCAAGGTGTAATCTCAACTCCTGGTATAAGACTTGTACAACCAAATTCACAAAGCTTCCCTACAGGTGTCATTCACTCATTCATTCTTCCACCTGTTGGTTGGAATCATATATCAAGCACCACACCAGGCACAGTGATTATAGAAAGATCTCTCTGATGTATTGCAGCCTAACAAAGTCCAGAGAAGTTAAAAAAATTTTTAATACAATTTAAATCCTGAAAGAGAGTATATATAAACGACTCTAGGAGAACAGTTTTCATCATGTTTTTCCTTGGAGAAATTCAATAAAATTCTACCAAGCAATTTAGAAAAAGAAGAGTGATTTATACTAATAAACACACTAAAACAATCTTAGCTCTGAAAAAAAAAAAAAACAATTTGTTGCAACCCTGGGGACAATATACAATGACTTTATAATAAAAAAGCCTTAAAAAGGGAAACCTCCTTTGAGTAAACAAAAGGTTTTCACGTTACTTAAAAAACAACCTAGATTATTGTTTTCCAAGATTTTAAGTTAGTTAAAAAAAACAAAGAAATCAACAAATAAGCATACAGAAAACTTAAGAAAGTGACTAGTTTCCTGGTTGAAAGTTTAATAATTAAGATGTTTTACTTACAGATATTCCAAGATGTCACCAGAGTGCCTGCATAGGAGTGAGCAAGTGTGGTTCCATCTACACGTGATCTAATTTTGTTTTCCACAAGTTGTGAGATCACCCAACAGCAATGAGAATTTTGCAGAGCAGGCGTCTGAGATGACAGAAGATTGGAGAAAAGAGTCCAATCAGGATGCAGAGGTGAGGTGACAGGAACCAGTTTAGTGATTCACCAAGGAAATTTTTCTATTAGTTGAGTACATCTGTTTTAAGATAGTCATTCATTCTGGTTTCGAGTAATGATATTAGCGTGAATAAAGTTATGCTTTTTTCAAACCTCATTGCAATAAGGTAGATTTTGGGGTACTTCTTTTCTCTTTCTTTGGCTTTGGCTCTGTATAGAGTTTTATCCAAATTAGGGATTATGTAACAGCACAGATCACATACTCTGTAACTAGGAAAATATATATACTGCAATAAATTTTCTTTAAAAAAAAGAGGAAAATCCAGAGAATAATGTGACAAACACCTGTATATCCACCAACCAAATCTTGGTTTTGTATTTTTTTCTTAATAAAGGATAAAGAAACATTATACATAGTTTAATCCCCTAAATTCCTCTCCTGGGCCCACACCTAACTCTTGCTCACCAGGAGGAAACAATTTCATTAATTTGGGCTGTATCCACTATCTCTATATTGAAATAATAAAGAGCATTTTAGTTTAAGACAATATTAATACTGTCATATTTATACATATATGTATACACGCATACATGTAATTTGCAGTTTTCTTTTTCCTTTTAATTGTTTCCATACCCCATCTATATTTTTATACTCTACTTCAGCTATTCTATTTATCTCTGTCTCTCTGTTCATATGTGCAAGATTTTACATAGGTAAGGGGAAGAAAGTTAAAGTGGAATTACTGGATCTTAGAGTTTATGTTTATGAGACAGTGCCAAATTGCTCTCCAAAAATTCTAGAATAAATTGTACTTTCTAAACAGTGTTTGAGAAATTCTCTTCCCCTATATCATTCCAAATATTTAATATTGTTAAAATTTTGAGATATCTAATCTGACGGGTGTGGAATGATTTGTTTGCTCGTTGTTTCAACTTGCAGTTCTGTTATGTCAAACGAGGCAGAGTATTGTTTCCTTTACTCACTGGACATTTACGTTCCCTATTTTACTAATTGCTTGCCTGTATCTATTCCCTCATTTTTAAATAGACTTAGTTTTATCTTGTATTGATTTGGAGAAGTTCTTTATATAATATGGATGCTACTTCTTTGTTATATATTATCTTCTCCCCAAAACAGCCACAGCCCGACACCCCCAAAGCCCCACCAAGCGGAGTCCCATGAGCCGCTGCCCTCAGCGGAGAACCACTCCCAGGTGGGAGGAAAGCTCAAAACGAAAGGAAGGCAGAGGAAAGGGTTCAGCCACGCACACTCATGTGGTGACCCCCGGTCCCAAAGCCACACAGCCGTGCACACGGGGTCTACACGGAGACGAGCCCTGACACCAGTTACCCCCACAAAAGCACACGGAGTTGCACTTTAGTCAGACTCACACTGAGCCCCCACCTTCCCGGTAGACAAACACTAAAACACTAAAGACTAAAAGTTGGAGACAGGCGCCCAGGCACCCACTGGAGCACATGACCCTGGCGACACGCACACACCTACACTTGGCGCCGGACACATCGACCCCCCCCCACGCCCAAACAGGCACACGCAGCCCCACCGGCTGAGCGCCAGTCCCCCGCGCGCACCCCCAGGCGGCACCATCAGGACCTCGCACCAAGGCACACCAAAGCAGCCCCCCGCAGCCTGGCCCCAGCCTTGAGCCCCGCAAAGAGCTCGCGCGCCCCAGGCCCCCAGCCCGCTCTCGCACCCCAAACTTACACACGCAGCGCTGCGGGGAGGCGGGGCGCGGCCTCAGAGTGGGGGCAGCACAGGCGGGAGCCCCAGGGGTGGCGGGCTCAGGGTGGGTGCGTCAGGCGGCCGGCGGGGCTCACCGGGTGGGAGCGGAGGGCAGCGGGAGCCTCGGCCTCAGGCCCGCCGGACTCCGGCCCCTCCGCTTCCTCCCGGCGCCAGCTCGCGGCTCCCGCGCAGACCTGAAGCGCCAGCCAATCAGCGCTGCGCGCCCGGCCTCCACCCGCCGCCCCCCCTCCACCGCCACTGGTTACGCCTGCAACTCCTGGCCGGCTGGACTCCCGGGCTGACCCGCCGGCCAGCCCCCCTCCACTGGGCGGCTCCCTCCCAGTACCCTCTCAGCGGCCCCTGCTGCCAGTGCCCCCAGTATGACCCTCACCCCGCGGGCTGACTGCTGCGCCCCCTCTTGGGGACACTCCCGGATCCATCTAACCTCAGCCCTCGTCCCCCTAACTAACCTCCAATTGGGGTCTCCTCTCCCAGAGCCGGGCCTGCGCACCCTACGGTTGTCCGGGTGTCCTCTCCCGGGGACCCCAGCCCTTCCATTCTCTCGGACCCCACCTCCTTTACCACTGAAAGTTGCCAGCTGAGTCCGTCGTCTCCCCCAACTTGGACGCTGGCTGGGCGCGTGGTTGGGAGGCCAGCTGCGGGACAGCAGGAGCGGTGAGCGGCAGGAGCTACCCGGCCCCAGGTGGCACCTGGGCCTCGGACAAGAGGCCGCTTAGAACTGAGCTTGACCAGGTGGAGGTGGCCTGGCTGGTGGCTACAGAGAGGGGGACGGGGCGTCCTCTTCCTGGCGTGCCCTTCGCAGGCCAATGGGCCGAACTGCCTGGGGCGAGGCCGTGGACACCCAGATTGGCGCCGGCGCCGGCGCCGGGCAGGAGGAGGCAGTTTCTTCCTCCCGGGTGTCCCTAAGGCGACCCCTGTGGAAAGGGAGGCGGTGGTCTGAGAACTCCGTCCCCTAAGTCACCTGGAACTGTGCTCCACACACCTCCAATCCAGAGATCCGGCTCTGTGTGTCGAGTGGACCAAGAGCATGAGTCTCCTTGCTCTCTCCCCACTGTACAGACGGAGGAGACCGAGGTTCGAAGGGAGTCTATGCCAGAGGAGGGGCGGCAGGAACAAAGAAATTTGGGGGGACTGAGACGGGTAATGGGGAGGGATCGTGTCCTCTCCCCTCGCTGGGTCCCCGGCTCTTGAGGTAGAAACCCAGAGGAATCCCAGATGGGTCTAGGGCAGGAGGGAAGGCGGGGTTCCTGGCCACCCCCGGGGAAAGTGGGGGGAGGGGTGGCTGGATTGACTGTCGACAATTGGGTAACTGGAGGCGGCTCTTCGGCCAGCGGCCCCGCCATCGCAACCCAGGGCCCCTGACGTCTCCCGATTGGCCAGGAAATGAACTTTTCAATAATCCGAGGAGGGAGGAAAGCCCTCGGTCCCCTCGGCTTGAGGCGCGCCCGGCCAGGCCCCGCTCCGTGAGAGAGGAGGCCGGCATCCCCCGGGGTAAGGCGCATGGGCCGGGAGTGGGAGCGTGGGGCCGAGGGCACTAGGCCTCCGCAGCTGGGCCGGGCAGGTGAGAGGCCTCCGTGCCTCCCGGTTCACACTCCCCACAACATGCGCCATCTCACCTGGACCCATTGTCTCTCCGAACATCTGTCTCTCCTCCCTGCCTTTAGCCTACGATTCTTCATCAATGCGTCAAACGCAATCACTGCAAAGCCTCGAGCCTATTTTGGGTCCCTGGAGTCTAGCGGGAGGTTCTCAAAAACACCGCAGCCCCGGGAACAATTCCTCGTGTCCGGCAAGGCTGCCTGGCTCGAACTCCAACTCCAGGACCCAGTGCGGGAAGCTGCCGGAGCCAAGCGGAAGCTTCCCCTGGAGCCAAGATCCACTCCTCGGCTCGCTGGGAGGTACCCTCTTCAAGCCCTTAAGAAAGCAGGTAATTCGCCTTTTTCCCCCAAAGACACTGTCCAAATTATCCCCTGTTCTGGGTGGGTCTGAAGTTTCACCACTGCGAGCTCGGCTTCAAGCTTCTCCAAAGCAGCCTGAAGCCCCTCCGGGCCAGCGTTCTGGCCACCGCAGGGGTGGAGGTGACCAGCCCGGCCAGGCCCCCTGCCCGACCGGCGGCCCTGCACTGCCTGCCGGCCTGGTGCAGAACGGAGCGTGGGCAGGGATGTAATTACCTGGCTCGGTGGCTCAGAAAATCGCCGCGCAGAGGAGCTTACAAGGCAGTTAAACAATGCTTGAGCAGGGACCTCGGGAGATTTGCACCAGCCTCCCTTCCGGAAATCCAGGCCTAGAGAAAAAAAGGGATAGAGGAGCCCTGCCAGGTGTCTTGAGATCCTGAGGTTGCCTTCCTGGAAAAGGCAGGCAGGCAGGCAGCCGGCTTGGCCGAGCCCCTACATTGACTGCAGCTCCTGCGTTGGACGCGGGACTGCTGCGTTCTCCCGCAGGAACAAACCGCCTGGGAGAGAAAAGTGGGGCACCAGGCAGGAGGCTGCCCCGCTGGCCAATAAAGCCCCCTCCCCTCATGAGTTTACAGGCATGCCAGATAGAGCAACGGCATCCAGGTGCATCACCCACTAGGTAGTGGAGACCATCCTATCACTTCTGCCTAAACGTCCGGGGAGGGTCAGGGCAGCCCCCAGGGCTGGATGGGGTTGCAGGGGGCCATTCTTGAGTCTGAGAAGAGCAGATTAATTTCAGTTTACGGCCACGGCCTTTGGGGTCTCCAGAATATCTCCAGAGGGACACGATCCCCTTTTCATTTTTTTGTTCATTCTCCAGCGTTGTTGCAAATGCGGCTTGCTGCCTTTTGATCGCCCTAAGAAGCTGTCACTTTCTTTACATGGGCAGGAGATCTCACGAAGGACTGGGGTAGGGCAGTAGCGAAGCTGAATTTTGTAATGGCCTTTTTCAAGTGACCCAAGATCCTCTGGTGGAGCGTGGTTCGTGCCCCTGGGGTGTTTGTGCCCAGGAGCTGGGGCCTGGGGATCCAAAGCCCAGTTCTAGAGGACCTCACCTGCCTGGGCCAGGGGTCTCAGCTGCCCAGGTCTTCCCAGTCCCACACAGCCTACTGTGGCGCCCTTTGTTTAAACTTCACTCATTCAAGGTGGCCCCTCTGGGACCATAAGTTTGCCCTCTCTTTGTAACCTTCTCGCCTTTTCCTATGGGCATCTAATTGGCTGGCAGGGGGTGGAGCCCCTACATGGCTGCCCTACACATCTGCGGTGAGACAGGTAAGCCACAACACTGGAGAGCCTGTGGCTTTTGGAGACTCAATGCAGAAAAATGTTTTTCAGAGTTGTTCATACACGTGACCATGGAAAAAGTTCTAGGAGAATGAAGTCTTGTTACAGACTTTCACAAGCTGTCATACGTGGAGATGTAGATTATTAGGCCAAACTAACACATCTGTTTCTGTTCCAGATCATGATTAATATTCTAGCCATAGAAACCAGGTTCGGACCTGAGATTCCAATCCTGAATGAGAAGTCGGAACTGAAGTGCGAGGAGGGGAGGTGTCTTCGGGAAGGACACGTGAGCCACCAGCCATGTCCTTGAAGGCCTTCACAAGAAGAGCAGACGGGGTGAAGTCTTGACAGAAGCGGAGACACAGTCAGTCCTCCCAGGACGGGAGCCCCCGACTCAGGCATCAGCTGACGTGAACTCGGGCGCTCCACCTGCACTGAGCCACCACTGACGACGGAAACGTGGAGCACGGCCGCTCCACGGGGATGTGCTGTCATTTCTCTTCTGAGGAGGGCAGGTGGAGAGGTAGTTTGACTATTTCCCTCCTTTCCCCAAAGGTTCTGCACCTCACAAGAAATAATCCCATTTAGGGGAAGAAAGCAATTTTCACCTGGAAGAGAAAAGAGACCTTAAATCTTTTGTCAGTGGTATTATAGGTTATTTCTCCATGAGACAAATTCTAGGCATTTCAATGATTGGTAGCAGCCTTTCAAGTCTGTCTTTCTGCTAACTTTCCCTCAACCTTGGTTAGGCTCTGATTTGTCAAAAGTAGGACCAGGCTAGTCACGAATGATTACAGACTCGGAGGACATAAGTATGCACTTAAAACAACAACCCCTTAGAACAGAGGTCAGCAGATTTTTTCTGTAAAGAGTCACATAGTAAATATTTTAGGCTTTGTGGCCCACATGGTCTTTGTCGCAACTACTCAACTCTACCCTCGTGGTGAGAAAGGAGCTGTAGACAATGCATAAAGGAATGGGCGTGGCTGTGTTCCAATAAAACTTTATTACAGACACTGAAACATGAATTTCCAATAGTTTTTCAAGTGTCACGAAGCATTTCTTTTTTTTCCAACCATTAAAAATGTAAAGCCATTTTTACCTCACCAGCCATATAAAAACAGGCAGTGGGCATGTAGTTTGCCCACCCTGAGTTAGAAAATGAAATAGATAATGCCCTCAGGAGCAAACTTAAGAAAAACATGCAAACTTACATGAGGAAACTGACAATTTTTTTGAAGTCACAGAAGTAAACTTGAACAGAAGATATACAATGTTTCTTGGTTAGAAAGATCCAACATCATGAAGATGCCAATTCTTCTGTAGTTGATTTGAATATGTATTATGATCAAATTAAAGTACCAATGGATCATTTTTCTGGAATCACATAAGCTGATTCTAAAGTTCATATGATATAGTAAAAAATACTGTATAATATATTTGAAAGTTGCTAAGAGAGTAGCAAGTGCATTCTCAGAGACCCACTGTCGCTACCTTCAAAGGAGCAGACCCCCTCTGGGGGGCAGGCCACCAGGCTCAACACAAAATGTCATTTCAGAGACACCCTATTTAAAATAGGACAAGCCTCCCCCACTCCCCTTCCTCCTCCCTGCTTGACTTACGTGCATACCACTTACCACCATCTTATGTATGTTTCTACTTACCCTGTTTGTCTTCATTCATTGCTGTATTCCCAGGCCCAGGCTCATAAGTAGTTCCTGAACAAATACACATGGATGAACAAAGGGGCATGTCACTGCTTGGATTCACTGATGGCTCTTTCTGAGACGTTTGAGTCCAGCGTGCTCGTTTTATCTTCTCAGAAATCTGGACGCATCTCTCAGTCGCCATCGGCCAGTGGTGGCTGTGGCCACTGCGAGAGCAAGTGCAAAGTGGCCATCACTGTTCATACTGCTGTCACTCCAGTCGGGCTCTGTGCATGGCTGGTACACGATGTGTGTTGAAATTAATTGCCATCGAAAATGTGTCTAAAAGTACGATTCCACATTGAGAAAAAAAGTTATCATGCCCCTCCAAAAAACAATGTTACCATGTCCCGAAAGTCATGGAAACAGAGCAGGAAGGAATAAATCTGACATTAGTAAAGCAAGTCATTCCTTCTCAGAACGACCGAAATTCCATATTTTCTTGCCAAGCAACAACCACGAGTTTTGCAGAGCCTAAGAAAGGGAAATACCCACAAAGAGGTGAAGCTGTGTGTTGTTTAATTGCAGGATCACCCATCACAAGCCAAAGTGGTGCAAACAATGGAGAAATTGCCCAGTTCATCAGGAGATAGGGAGTTGTCAGCCAGGGGAGGCTGTTGTGGCCGGCCCACGCACTGTGCAGGAACATCACCAAGCATGTGTCGTATTTCAATGGGCGGCTTATTTTCTTACTTTACGTGAAATAACAGTGTATCTTGCAATTCTAGATGGCTTGAAATGTAGCGTGTGGTTTGCCTGACACATCATTCCCCATCCTCCCCTCCACCACATCCCCAGGGGCAAGGGGTCTATTTCACACATTACCTAATAATTCTTTAAGAGCTAAAGTGCAAGGGCTTGTTTAGTTTAGTTCTGTTTTTCCCAGGGGGAGGCAATTTTAATTGTCCCGGTCGCAAACTGCTCAGACTGAGCAAGCAATGGCCACAAGTCATGAGATCACTTAAAGGGGGGCTGGTTAAATAAAGTATGGTTCATCTATACACTGAAATGCTAAGCAGCTGTTGAAATGACTGGGGTGGCTTTCTAGGTCCTGATGCAGAAGTATCAGAAAAATACATTCAATAGGGAAGGAAAAAAGGCCGGTGCGTCTCAATGTGTGTAATGCGCATTCACTATGGAAAGGGGTGTCAGGGGAGAGGGAGGGATGAATGTTTTGTGCTTGTAACAGTATAACACTATCTTTGCAAAGATAGGGCAATTTTCTTCAAAATGCTGGTTTTTGAACTCATGTGCATGTATTGCTTACTATATGCCAGACCCTTTTTTTTTCTTTTTTTTTGTGAGGAAGACCAGCCCTGAGCTAACGTCCATTGCCAATCCTCCTCTTTTTTGCTGAGGAAGACTGGCCCTGGGCTAACATCCGTGCCCCTCTTCCTCTACTTTGTATGGGACACTACCACAGCATGGCTTGACAAGCAGTGCCTCGGCCGGTGCCTGGAATCTGAACCCACGCACCCTGGGCTGCCAAAGCATGAGCTAAACTGCTGCACCAACAGGCTGGCCCCCAGACCCTTTCTAATGGTTAATCCTCGTAACAGCCCTATGAGGGGGGTACCTCCTCCTTATATTACAGACATGCAGAGATCACAGAGCCAGCAAGTGGCCGAGCTGGGATTCAAACCCAGGGAATCTGGCCCAGAATCCTTGCTCTCAACCACTAGGCCCTGCTGGTGAGAGCACATGCCTGGGGCTTGAGGGGGAGGGTATAACAGGGATTGGGAAGCAAGGGTAGCAGGACAGAAACAGTCTGATAGATATGATTTTGTTTCACTTGAACTTTTGCCGGCTGTGCATTATCTAATTTTTAAAATAAATCTTAAAAACAGATTGTGTACTCAAAATGTCTAGCTGGAAAAACATGGGTGATAGAAAAAAATAAGGTGAAGCGAGAGAGTGAAGTACATGGAGTGTGAACCTGAGAGTCTGGTGTGAGACTGATGGAGGCTTTGATGCACCTGCATGTAGGCAAGTCTCGGGGGCTCTGAGCCTCCGGATACCTGGCATGGCTTCCCCTCTGCTGCCCTCGCCCTGATTCTACAGGCCTTCCCAGACTAGACAGCACCTGAGCACGGCGGGGAAGAACCAACGGGCTTTGGGGTCAGAGCCCCTACCTCCCATTCTGACCTTGCACTTTCAAAGGGTCCCAGGGCAAGCTGCCTTTCTTTACCTCAGAAATGTCATCTGTAAAACGGGGATAATATTAAGCATCTCATGGGATTGACGGGAAGATTACATGAGGTAAAGCATGACGTGTGCTAAGGACAATGCGGAGCATCAAGTGCTCAATTAGCGCTCGCTGTGTTATTCTGGGACTGAAGCCTCAGCTTTGGTTCCAGTGAAAGTGTCGTGTTCCCCAAGGTCAATACATATTTTCCCCTCCACGACTCTCCCCCTTACAAGAAATGTCAGGTCCTGGGCTAGATCAAGCTTCACACTCATAATTACATTAAAGGCTCCCAACAATCCCACCAGTAGATACTACTGTTTCCCCCACCTTATAAATGAGGAAACTAAGGCTCAAAGAAATACTGTAACTTACCCAGGGTGCCTTGGCTGGGGGTGATGAAGCTGTGACTCAACCCATGTGACTGCAACCCCCCTTGCCTCTCTGCCCATTCGAACCTGCTGCCCCCCTCGTCATCCTGCTCATCTCTCGGGGCCACGCTGAACCTGCCCTCATCTGAGAAGCCCTCCCAGACTGCCACAGCTGCACTAACGTGTCTCTCCTGTCATCTCTTCAAGGCACAGCCACTTTAGTTGGAAACATGCATTGCTTATTGTTCCCCAAAGGTGACTGAATTCCTCCCAGGTCAGAAATGGACTGAGTCTACTCTTCCAGCCCCAGAAACACATAGCAGCTCACACAAGCTGCCACCTAACAAGAAACAAGTAGTTTTTTTGCATCTGTACATTGTGTGTACCTCTTCTTTCCTCCATTTGTCAGAATGAGTGAAATTTGATAACCATGAATGCATTACCTAGAATTCAAACTGAACACCCAAACACCTGGAATCCTCTCTGTGGTCTATTAATTTTTAGAAGAAACTATGAAATATGTTGGAAACTTAGATCCTCCTCCTGTATCTGTAATGCACTTCTAATAGTCAATACAATACAAAAACATAATAAGACACTGCAAATTCTATTACATTCTGGATCACCAAGTATTAACATGTATTTAGTAGTTTGTTAAATCCATAGCCCCTGACTTTAAAATAACTGACATATTTGATGAGCTGTTGGACCCTCCCTGACACATCTCAAGCTATGGAGTTCTCACTCGCACTACCACAACTGTGGCAGAGGCAGTTTTGACAAACCCACATCAGAAATTGGTCCCCATCTTCCAATTGAAACATTATAAATGCTTAACTGTTATAGTTCACTCACATTAAGGACTAAACAGCTTTGTGTACAATGGCCTGAAAGTTAACTATATTTATACAAGAAATTGTATTCTAAATTCCAACCAAATAACTTGATTTTAGGTACCCAGTCAGGTTGAAAGTGGGATTGCGTGCAC
Organism: Tapirus indicus; assembly: GCA_031878705.1. Classification (NCBI taxonomy): domain Eukaryota; kingdom Metazoa; phylum Chordata; class Mammalia; order Perissodactyla; family Tapiridae; genus Tapirus; species Tapirus indicus. The sequence goes on from JAVSPQ010000050.1 coordinate 108,158, forward strand.
TCCTAAACACACGTGGGAACTGTTAGTCACCATCAGTGAAACTTACCCCTCCATTCTGTAGCAATGTAAGCAACTCAGAGAAAAACAGTATGATCTGAAATGAAGATAGCTGAATTACTGATAACATATTTTCTCCATTCTCAGCCAATATAAGCAGCATTAAAACGTTTGGAAGCCTATTCAAGTGCAAAGATTTCTTGACACAAGCATTATCGACCAAATGTCAAGGCCTGTTATACCATATCTAAAGCAGGACTTGGCGGGTTCACTGGCACAACTTCCCACTTGTAGAAACACCTGTCCCCTATCAGGTGAGGGTGTGTTGTGCCTTTCTATGGGTCAGGGGTAACTGGTCTTACAGTCACAGAAGTCTTCTGTTATTGGGATGCACATTTCCTGGTGATTCACAGACTAACTGCCCATGGATTTCCTGTCAAGGACATTCAACAGCACTTGCTGCTCCCACCTCCACAAACCAAGCAGCAAAGAAAGGCTTCAGGGACGAACTGAGCACCCTTGAAGCAGGCAGAAGGTAGTCACATGATCAGTAAAATTGAGGAATCTAAGGTGAATTGTGTAGGCGGTATCCACAAAGCCCACTTGATTTCAACTGTTGCCACTTGCTAAACACAGGGCTAGTGTGTAAGGTTAAAAAGTGAGTTAACAGTGGAGTCTGCAGACCAGGACACAAGGAATTGCTGGCACTTTTTCTGTCATCATTTTTAGTTTAAAAAAATTGCATTGCCTTAGGAAAGGAAAATCTTGAAAGTTTACAAATAAATCCGAAGACCACCAACTCTACTGCTGAATTTTAAACTAAAAAAAAAAAAAAATGCCTGTTGTTCTGAAATTGTTAGAATACACCGGAATAGTACACTCTTCATTCTCAACAGCAAGTAGCCTGAGATTGTGCATCTTAGTCCCAGTCAGTGGAAGAACCAGTCTTCCTACCATTAACCCCAAACTCAGTACTAGCTATATCATTTAGTAAACAATAAAGTGGGGATAAGTTAGAGATCAAACATGAATGAGAAGCTGAAACCCAAAAATATTTAAATTCAGAAACATGCTGATTAGTACATACTATGTTTTGAGTCCAGAGCCAGATGTTACTGTCTACCATCACCTACTGTGCAGTAATCTGTATAAAAAACGAGAGCTCAGAATTGAAAACAGAATCTATCCTCTCCACTTAGGGCAATTCTACACTTCTTACCATGTGGTTGCCTGAAAGTGAGATTTCTAAAATGATTCTAACACAAATGTTGTAGATCTGTGCATACAAACTGGTGCCAAATTACATGGAAAGAGTAGTTTTTTCATGGTAAACCTGGATTTTGTCAGATATCAGGTTTGAGTTGCCCAGCGAAGAATTGTCCATTCAACTCAGATGCATCCTCTCTGCAGAAATATCGCTACCACTTAAGAAAGAGCTGTAGTAAAGTCATGCATTAAGCTTCCCTCCCCGTAGATGAGGAAATGCTCATGGATCCTGAACTATCTGAGGTGAGCGGGGAGGGGGAAGCAGAGGGAGGTGGTGTGAACTATTCAGCGAATAAAGTAATTCCACACATAAAGATATTATTCTAATTTATATTTGATTGCATTATGAAAACAATACATTTATTTGGCAAAGTAATCTAGGCTCCAAGTTGAAATAAAAGAAAATTCTGAAGAAAGTGTACTGATTTATTTTTAATGTGAAATATTAAGATGTATTCTAATCAATACACACTAGCATTCTTATTAGGTCAATAATCCAGCAAACCTAATTATAATAATTCCATATGAAATGACAAGGTGTTTTTGCATTCATTCATTTTATGATTAGCACAAACCTCAAGAGAGAACTGAGCTTCATTTGATCAAGACCAATGTATTTAAGAAACTCCTGTTCAGAAGACAATTTGAAACACTACCGAAAATTTTTATTTCCTTTGGTTCTAACAAGCAGCATTTCCATCCTTACTACAAGTTACATTTCTCACAATCAAACACCGTAGCAGCTTTAGATTCTGCCCAAGTACCTTTATAAGGAAACTAGTATATTACATTTACATTACTTGAAAAATTGCTGGTTTTACAAATGCAAAAATCCATAAATGCATGCCTATCTACACCGGCAAAACAAAATACCAGAACCTCCATGTTTTCACAGACCACACCTCCAGGCTCCGGATTTCTGGGACACCTTCCCAAGGCAAAGCATTATAGCTCCCTGACGGGCAATTCCACTGCTCCATCCACACTTCTGAAAGGTGTAGTTATAGGAAATCCTAAGCAGATTAATTCAATTGCTCTAAGAATCAACATTTAAAATATGACACTTTCCATTATTCATTTCTGTTCCTGCTACATTTTCAGAACTGAACAGATGTTTAAAAAATGTGCAAAGATAATGTTTTTACTTTTTAAAAGGGAAAAGTGTTAAAAACATATTACGTATATATTCTCACTTTCCTCATTAGCATTTCAAATTCTTTTTATATGTTGGGTTCAGAGTCTAGAGTCTAACAGTAAACAATCTCCTCAAGGCCAAAAAAGAAAATATTTTTAATCACTGAGGTCTTGATTCTTCATTTAGATCTTTTAACATGACTTTGCTGATGTGTGTTAAGAAAATGTGCCTAAAATTAGCCTTTTAAAAATTCACATCTGAATCAGTTACTATTAGAACTGACAACTTCATGAAGCAAAGTCTGTGTAAGTGCCCCTGTTCATACTTGCATAAATTTACTTCCAAATGGACATCAATATCTTAAACCAGCTGAGCAAGGTTTCCCAGTTTAACTCCAGAAGCATTCCACCTATCCCAAAGAAGATAGTCCATGAGCATTCTACAGTTATCTGTATAAACAGCAACATGTTCGATCTATGATCAACATAATGAACATCTAATAAATATTAAAACTATTAAACTATAGATTAAAATGCAGACCTCTTAGAGTTGAGTGATGGCATTTTGGTACATTCACCATTATTGTACTTTATTTAATAAAGAAATACATTTGCCCTTGAAAAAAAATAGCAATTGCAAGTTTACAAATAAAACCACAGACCTCAAAGTCAGGATGCTCAATCTTCAACTTATAACCAACAAAAGAGTAAATCAGTTTGTTTACAAATGGTCCATGGCACGATTAAAATAAAAAATATCGAAAGGTCACAAAGTCTTAAAGAATAGGTTTATGGACAATAATTTCATAAAGAAAATTTCAAAATGTCTAAACTTAAAATGTTTAAAATCTGTTCTTGTTGGCAAAATGTCCCTCAACAAAATAAAGTAATAGATCTCTACAAATGAATGTCACATGTCAAATTTGCTTCATTTTAACATTTTTTTGCAAAACTAAAAAGAAAATTACAATGTGTGATTTTTCTCCCCTCTTGGGTACAGCAAACCAATATTCAGTTCTTATTTCAACTATTAGACACATTCATAAATATATCATCTAGCTGCTGTGAACCTGATGCTCAAGTCAGTCAGTAGTATATTACCCCACAAACATAAATGGAGCCAAATCATTTTGGTATTTTTAGTTAATAGCAATTTTAGTCAAAAATGTAAAACTTGTGGTTGCTGCCCAAATCACCCCAAAGCATATGATACAGTGTTAGAAGTCGTTTGCATCAGTTTTATAAGTTCATCTGTGTACTTCAGGTATCTGAAACTAGAAAGGGGATTCTTTCATATTTTGATAAAAATGTACTTGAATATTTCATAACATTAATATTTATTGCTTTATATGAATACTGTATTGAAAGGCCAAGCATTCAGTTTACAGGCAGAAATTATATACCCATATACCACTTCACAAAGAAGTGAACACATTACATTCTATAAAATCTAGTTTACAGAAATTTAAAAATTCTAAATCTCAAAAGTTACAGCTGAAGAAACAAGTGTAAATTTGGCAGCCAGTAATTCTGACAGGGAAGTTGCAGCTTGTGTGACTTTAAATATGTGAATTTGAAAATATTGAGTTTAGAGTAATCACTGTGCTTCGTGTTGATCTGAAAAATATAACACTGGCTGTTGAAGAAGCATGTTCAAAAATATTTAATTCACTTTAAAATGTCATACAAATGATGGTGGTTTCTATGCACCCTAAAGCTTCAGTCATTTAGCTCTGGCACATCACTAAAGTAATATATGAATTCTTCCAGTACAGTGGTGTTTCATACCATTGACATTTGCATACTCTAGAATAATTTAGAAACAAATGTGTAATATTCACAATGTTCAGAAAAGCAAACAAAAGGTCAAGGAACCTTCCCCGTTCTTCTGGCATGGCCAGCTTGTATAAGCATTCATTCTACAAAACAGTAAGTTTGAACACAACTTCCAAGATAAAGCACATTTTCTCTTCAGGCACCTCAGAAGTATACAAAAGAATTTTAATCTGAACAGATCTCTTGGAATGTGTTTAACCTGGCATTTCAACAGACTTAAGATTTCCAGGGTTTCACAAGGGCCAGATTTTATTTGAATTACTCAGAAGAGAAAGAAATTATCTTCTGAAAGAGGTGAACTCAATCATTATCAATAGAAAAAGTATCCACTGTATTCATCTCTTATAGAAACAGAAAAATATAACATTCCCCCCTTAGAATTATATATATATGTATGTATATATGACTTAAAGTTCTATCGCATGTAGTCAAACAACAAAATCTGGAAACCAGCATGAAACCCTATAATTCACATGTTAAAATGTTGAAACTATGACAAAATATGAAAACTGCTAGAGCTGTCAGAAAGAGACAAGAGAAAAAGCTTTCCTGCATATGTGTCAACTAAACGTGATAATCTCCAAAAGGTTTTCAAAATTATAATTATTACCTTCCAGTTTAAAAACTTTAATTCTAAATTAAAAAAAAAAAATCTATACACAAACCACTGATTTGACCAGACCAAAAAAGTCAACAGTAAGCAGGACCCAGAGGAGCTGACACTCACAGTTCTTACATGTACAAGTCTTTCAGGATTTATTCCATCAAGTACTTTATTTTACAACCTGCTTCTCTCGTAAAACTAAAGGTCCACTTTATTACATAAAAGTTTTATACAGTGTGAAACCAGAACTATATGTAAAATACTGCATCTAAATGTTTCTAAATAGTTAGTCTTGCTCTATTGGTTCATCTGTGACTTCTGTGGCTTCGTCATCATTTTCCACAGATGATTCTGTGAGAATCTCTCCAGTTTTACTAGAATTGGATCCTACTAATTCTTCTGTTTGATGGCGATCAGGACCACTACTTACAGAACCTGTACTTTCACAGCCTTCAGAATGTAAATCTTTCTCAGCTTGAGACAGGTCAGATTCTTCCATTTGATAATTTCCCTCAGAAGTCTCTTCATTCACAGTTAAGGCACCATCAGATGCCTTTTCTTGATTTTTTTCTGTCTGGGATCATTTCTCTTGATGCCATAAAAGACTCTAAAAATAACCAAATGTTGTTGTAGTTAAATTTTACTTTCAAAATACCTCCACAGTTAAGTTTCATGGATTCTGATATTCTACAGTTCAAATCATATTCCCTGAAAGTCAGCAGCAGCTACATGCAGGTGGGAGAGAAGTCCAACATCAGAATCATGAGGAGTTCCATTATGTTAAATTCTTTCAAGCAAAAATGAAGTACAAGAATTTGAGGACCTCCTTACTCCACCCTTTTAAAGATGGTCTCCAAATACCTTTTTATTCCTCTTCATCCTCTTCTGTACAGTGCTGCCTGCTTTCTCTGTCTGTATCCTGAGATGAAGATGATGCTTCTGTTCCTTCCACCATAACTGAAAAAATGTCATCAGCAGACGTCTGACCGACCATCTCTCCGACTTCACTTTTTGTCAAATCTGAGTCTTTTTACCTCATCCCCTCAGCTTCCACAGCATGTTCATCTGGATGTTTGTTTTTATAGGGCTCACCAAGGAACCTCCTGTTTCAGACGTTGGAGCGTCACTGTAAATGTTTTTTAAAGTGTCAGTAATAAGATTCTTTGCTTCATCTTCTACATTCTCATTTTTAAGGTCTCAACTTTTAAAGTGTATTTTACTGTCAAAGTTAAATTATACCATCTGGGCAAAGAAAAGCACAAGAGAATAATTTTGAGGAAACCTCAACTGCTTAATGAATATTTCCCACTAGGAACTAGTCAACAAGTTACATGGCCTTTCTGTTCAAATTCCCAGGAAGTTAAATGTCCTCTTATAATAAAACTATAAGCCTTCCATATGGATATAGTCTAAGTCTTTCCGCTAATGTGATGCAGACAATTTGAGAAGGGATAAAAATACAAGGTTTCCTTTTATGATCTACAATGAGAAATGATTTACAAAATTTAAACTCATTTACAAATAGCCTTTTTCTCAAGTTACTTTCAAAAACAAGAAAAAATGCATCATGACTACCTTACTTTCTTAAGACTCTATTATAAGTAGGATCTCCCCAAATTAGCAATTTTAAGTCTTTTCTATGCCCATCTTCAGCATGTGCTAATGCTGCAAACAGAAGCCATAGCTCCTACAACTGTGATGAAACCTTGTTCTATCCCTCAAAACAATTCTAAATTATAAACTGTAAATGAGTGATGAAAACCATCAATAAATATTAACATTTTATGAAATATGAAAACATTTTTTGTTTTTTAATATAAAGCACATACAAACCTGTGATTTTTGTCTGCATTTTGCTGTAAGTTTGACTCTTTGCTGTCTGTGCTCTCAGGCAAGCCATTTGTTGTCATGGGGACTGACAAAGAAACCTTTGGTCAATTAAGTGGCCTGGGTGTTCCAGGCCCATTTATAATAGACCTATGGTAAGATAAATGAATATCATTTTCCCATTTTTGTAAAAAGTCATCCCTCCTGGGGCTGGCCTGGTGGCACAGTGGTTAAATTCATGTGCTCTGCTTTGGCAGCCCGTGGTTTGTGGGTTCAGATCCCAGGCATGGACCTACACACCACTCATCAAGCCATGCTGCGGTGGCATCCTACATATAAACAGAGGAAGATTGGCACAGATGTTAGCTCAGGGACAATCTTCCTCACACACACACACAAAATCATCCCCCCCAAGTTTGTTTATATGAACACATCACATAAGTTTTGGCTGAAATTTTGACTTTCAGATCCATGGGTTACCAAATTAACTAATTCTGTTTAGCATGCCCTATATCCTCCTTAAAATGCCCAATTTTTTAAAAAGTATATTGAACCTGTTACTCAAAATTAGGAAAATACACATTCTTTGGATATTAAAAATCAATAATCTCACCTCTCAGTATAACTTGGTGAATTTCCAGGAAACATAACACCATTCATTCAGTTTAAACTATTAGAATTGTTTTTCCAAGGAGAAAAGAAAAAAACATTGTTATGGATGGCTCACTTCTTTAATTTTTTTTTTTTTTTTTTTTTTTTTTTTGTGGGGAAGACCAGCCCTGAGCTAACATCTGTTGCCAATCTTCCCCTTTTTGCTGAGGAAGACTGGCCCTGGGCTAACATCCGTGCCCATCTTCCTCTACTTTATATGGGACGCCGCCACGGCATGGCTGGCAGGCAGTGCGTCGGCGGGCGCCCAGGATCCGAACTCGCGAACCCCGGGCTGCCAAGCGCGGACTAAACCGCTGCGCCACCGGGCGGCCCCTCACTTCTTTATTTTTGACTAAGAATCACAAGTCTACAAGATCTTTTGTAAGATCTCACTGTCACAGAACCAAACAAAATGACTTGAGAAATAACATAATTATGGGATTATCTTACTATCTCATTTCACAACACAGGTATATTCTTGAAAGAGTTTTAAAACAATTTCACTGTTATTGTCTATGAAAGCAGAGATATTTTAACCTTAAACCAATGTTTCTAAACAGGGGGCAACACCTTCCTCACAACCACCCTCCCCTACCCTGCATCCCCAGGGGACATTTGGCAATGTCTGAAGACATTTTTTTGGGGGGAGAGAGAGACACTACTGGCATCCAGTGGGTAGAGGCCAGGGACACTGCCAAACCTCCTGTAATTCTTTCCAGGACATCCACTCATAACAAAATGTGAATAGTGGCAAGGACTGTGCCCTAAACTGACATCTCAACTTGCTATATAAATCTTGACAACTGGAAATACTTTTCCATCATGAAGAGAAATGTCACCAAGCAGCTATTCCAAACCTAGGAGTTACACCCTAGAGATGCCCTGGAAAGGTAACTAGGATGGAATCCCAGGGTCCTGAGTGCCACAACAGTCCATAAATCCAACAACATTAAGACTACAGTAAAGTACCAATCTCTTTAGTCCAAATCCCTTTACTAATATAAAAACACATAAGTAATATTATTAGTAATATTCTACTTTGGGGACTGGGCAGTAGATTCACAAGTGTTTATAAATACATGTTTAATTACACATAAAAGAAATGCAACCTATTTTAAGACTAATATATTGGAAATGATGTAATAATGAGAATGTACTAGAAACAGGAAAATCTCTACTTAATCTGGAGAAGGATAAACACAGCTAACAACCATCACATTCTGCAATAACAAAAACTAGTGATTTAATATGAGGAAAAGTACTACAACATAAGGTTTAATCATTTGTTTTTAAATTCTCAAAATCACCCTGGGAGGTTAAGTTTCCATTTATTCCAATTTTACTAAGGAAAGAAAATAAATGGTTAAAAATGAAAACGTCCAATCAGACAAAACTAAAATAACAAAAGGTCAAAACCTAATATCTTACTAAACTGTTCATGTTTTTGCTGGTCTTACTTTTTTTACTCTAGTTAATTTGAAGCCCTGACATTATGTATTATATGTAATAGAGCAGAAGCATGCTCTCTTATTTTAGATAGAATCACCCCAAGATATTTAGAGACTGAATTATTTAGGCCGAGTATAATGAAGCCCTTCATAAAGCAGTACCCAGTCCAAAGCTTGATGTGTAGCAACATATACCGCAAGGAAAGGCACTCAGATCTTTTTTATAATCTAATCTCCCTGGTAATAACTTTATTAACAGTCAGCAGTCACTGAAAGTTTACTATGAGTCAAAGTAAGTGCTTTACACTTAATCCTCCTCACAGCCCTATCACTACCCACCTTTTACAGATGAGGAAACTGAGACTTAGGTTAAGTAACTGGTCCGTGGTCACACAACTATGAAACACTGATTTGAAGGCAGGGCTACTCCCTGTATGACTAGTATGGCACTGCCTCTTCATCCAAAGATCGCCAAAATGTAATTATTACAAGTCCCTGAGCTGAAAAATAAGTACTGATGGACCATCTCAATTTCCTACCCTTCAGAAATCTCATTAAATTCAGGGCATGGGAGCTCAACAAAACATAGTAATCCAGCAAGGCCCTAAGATCTACTGTAAACCAGTAAGTAATGGTTAGGGTTCCTGCTCCAAGGGTAAAATTAATTGAATTTGAATTAGACCTTAATATGAACCATGGACTATGTTTTAGGATCAATCACCAGCTGAGGGAATTAGTGACCCATGGGTCCAATCTCGGTTCCCACAGGGTCCTTCCTTCGGTCTTCGTTCCAGACACATCAATTTCTCACTTTTCATTGCCTCAAACGCCTTGATGTGTTTGTCACATTGTTTCCTTTGTCCAGAGTGCTCTTCCCTTATTATGAACATCCCCTCTCTCGCAAAAAACCTAATGCTTCCCTCATTCTTAAATCTGACCTGTATCTTTCTCAACATCTAATTTAAATGCTTTGCATCGGCGATTTTCCAAAGTTGCATCCCCCTGAATTCCAGAACTGAATAAATTCCATGGGTTAACAAGTTTGCAAAACACTCTACTGAAGTTAAAATGTCAATTACAAAACTTCACAGAACCTTTAATATGTTGATGTATACAACGAATTTCCAAGAAACAGTAACCTGCTTTTCCCAAACTTAATTGATTGCAAGCTCTTCCCCACCCCCTCCTATTAAAATCTCTCTCTGAAACTTAGAAGACAACTCGGAAAATAATTTAGGAAAAATTCTACTTTAGGTCAACTGAGAAACGTATTTCAAGAAAAGGTGCCTGAAACAGATCTTACTCAATGTTCTTTTCTGAAATCTATTATGCTACAACTTAATATAATTCCAATGATAAGATAAATACCTTTTCTATTCCTCTGAGAAATTTGTCTGTCCTGTATCGTTTCTTCTTGGATCTGTTAGCAATTCACATAGTCACTGAACAGTAAAAGGGATACTGCAAAAGAATATAAGTTTATATTGTGAGGTCATTGATTACCAAGAGAATTAGGAACATTACACTTGCCATTTAAAGTTTTATCTAGTCACCCGTGTGTTAAGCTACAAAAGAAAATGCCACAATAGGGGAATGAATGGATGAGTCACTTAAAAATAGGCAAGACAATAAGCACATCTTTTTATTTAACAAGGAAACAATTTTCCCTTCCTTGTCTTAAAAAGCAATAAAAAGGAACATCCAAAATTAACAAAAAGCTTCAAAACTGACTGAGAAAAAATGTTAACATTCTGAATTCTGATGATTCAATTTTAAGTTTACAAGTGGAGGAACAGAAATAATAATAAAGTTAGAGTTTATTTTACTACAGAAACTTTTCCTCAAGCATTCTTTTGCAAAAAGGTTTCTTTACAGTGTTCAAAGAAAACTACAAACGTTTGTTGGATAAAATAAGACAAATGATTCCAATGAAAAAGTACTATAAATATGGCTCTGCTCCATAATTACAACTTTATATACAATCCACATCTTCCATGAAACTTAAAATACATACAACCAACTCAAAGTGCCTTCTTGTTAGCTTTAATCAAATTTTCAGTTGATCAAAACAAATACAAACATGACATAAGTTGGAATGAAAGTCATTTTATAAATATAAAGTGATGGAACACACTAATAGCTTTCCTCAGAATGATAATCTGAACAGCAAACATGAGATCAGATATGACAAATGAGCTAAAAAGCACAAACATAAACTTCAGCCTTAAGTATTTGCCACACAAACCTATTTATTCTTCTTATAAAGAGAATGACAAAGCCTCAAATTACAGAGTCAACGTTCACAAAGCCCTTTACTGTTCACAGGCGGTCGGACACGACACTCTCCTTCACAAGGCGGAGCAGCCACCGAGAAACACGGCCAGGACTCAGCCCCAGTTTCTCCAATTTCAAGCCCCATGTCCTCCTTTCCACTATGCCACATACTTAAAACCATAAGTTTATTTGCTAATTGGACAAACTACATTTAGTTCTCATATTCTTATGTTCTTATAAAGTCAGTATAAGATTTACAACAAAGTTTGAAAGGTATAAAGTAAATGTTAGTCATATGAAAACAAACATTTTAGTTATCTGAGAGACCAAGAATCAATCTCGAGAATTCTCAGGTAGCATCAAAACCTAGAAGTCAGAAAACTATCATTTGCCGAAAGACTGGGCACGGACTAAAGATGAACTGTTTGCCTCATATCACAGATATTCAGAAGCAGTTAGAAATACAGAACTTCTTTGATGTTCCTCATGACTGTCAAAGGAAATTCCTTTGGGTTTCTGAGAAAAAAATACTCTCTTCCTTGCTTTTGATAATCTATTCAGAGTAAAGTATACTGTCAAAACTAAGAATTTTTAAAATGGAAAAGAGAAGCACAAGGCACACCAACAACATTAGTAATAATGAAACAGTAAGCTAACACATCTGTTTTGTTCATTCCTATGAAGACCACACATTCTTGGAAACCTACAGCTAATACACAAAACTGCAACTCCACTAAACAAACAAACCATTTTCCCAAGCTACATCTATAACAAATAACATCAGTTTCCAAATTGTCTTTTCTCATATTTGAAAGGTTCTTAAGGGCAGGATCTCTTCACATATATTATGCTCAATATATAATGTATTTATTCTATACATATCTGAAATGCATGACATGATTTCAGAGTATTGGTGGTACACCTGCACCTCAGCCCCCCTTCTAGTTCACTGCTCTCCAAACCTTACACACACACACAACCAATGTATTCCCTCATTGCCTCATAGTAATATTGTAATTAAAAGTTTATACATTACTCAAAAATAAAACAGCACCTAGTGTGAAGACTATTCAAACAGTACCTAACTGGCAAATACTTAAATAGATATTGCCTAATTATATCTTTTCCTCCAACTAAATTTCTTTCAAAAAACACCAAAAACTAGTATTTTCTCTTAAATGAAAACTAGCTTTAAAAGATGAATAACCTCCTCTTTAACAATGTTTACACTAACTGTTTTGGCTAATTTTCTTTACAGAGGTAAGTAAAACTCTAGCCAATTATTAACATTGTATGTGTTGGTGAATACTAATACTGCTTTTAGGGGAAAAAAATGTATTATGTTTGCATAGCGATGTCAGCAATAATAGCCAATGATAAAATGAGTTTACAGTCTTAGACACTTTCAGGACCTTTTAAAGTCATTTTACCAAGTGTCCAATAGGCATCACCAAAATGTCACACAACACTTCCCTTCCTCACATGAACAGGCTAAAATACATAAATAAAACACTACTGGTAAATAAAAGCATTAATTGAAACTACTGATACAATTTTGAGAACTGCATTAAAAGCTCTCTTTACAGTTGGTGCTTTTTAACCTGTTATAGAAATATGAGAGCCTACTATAAGCTAGAAAAACTTACTCAAAGCCAAGCAGAAAGACATGTAAATAATTACAATGACAAAAACAAATGCTAATAAAATTGTGCACACAGTGCTGTGATGACAGAATAAACTATATGGCAGGGAAGCAGCAGGAACCTTAAGTGGAGGTAGGTCCTTATAAGGATGCATAAGAATAAACCAGATAAACAAATCCAAAAAGAATGCTTGGTACAACTACATGAAAGGTTTGCTTGCTGTTACTCTTCCATTAGACATAGCACATGAAATAGTTTATTTTAACTCCTGAAAACATTAAGGCTTTTCGCGATAAAAAGCACTGGCTAAACACACATGTGCTAAGAAGAAAAAATTCACATTACCCACTCTCAATGAAAAATCTGAACCAGAATCCCCAAATTCGGGGAAATGGAGAAAGGATATTCATTTGCAGAGGTACACTGTAAAATAAATAACTTAGTAGAAAAGTATTCTGGGTTATTTCCAATGAAATACATTCAGTTTACTCTGCAATATATTACCTTTTTTGCCCGCATAGTAAGGTGAAAAACTAGTATACGGAACTAAAAAAAAGCTTTTAAAAAAAGACATGACTAGCTAGCATTTAAAAAAAAGGTATGCCTACAAAGTTCAATAAAACTTGGGGGGAAAAAACCCAAAACCATATATTAAGTAAAGGATCCAAAACTAACAGGTCCTTTCAAATGGCATTACTCAGAAACACTACAGACAACTGTCGACTAGTCCACTCTTAATGCACAAATTACAGAGTAGGGGGGTTAAAAGAATACTGGCTAGCCCATTGGGAGACCTTGCCCAAGTTGAATTTACCTCTCTTAAGTCTTCATCTCCTTATCTGGAAAACAGGGATTCTGGATGTGTACCTCTCACATGATTATCATGAACACTAAAAGTGACATAATTTATATAAATCACTTAACGGCACCTGAAATATTTTTAAAGTGTTCAATAAGTCTTAGTTTTTACCATCATCCTGATCCCATCTACTATTTAATGAGCTTGGGGGAAGGCACAAACACTCCAAAGACCAACTACAGAGAAACAAAATCAAAAAGTATATCTTTATCTTTAAAAATATTCCTTCTAATTCCAAGGAAGTAACTAACCCTGAATAAATAGGATCACACATTTTACATTAGTGATATATCTTAATTTTACTGCAGTCTGTCTCCATTTACTACTACTAATAAAAGTACCAAGTCTTGTATACCTAGAAGCTATGGGAATTCAAATATCAAGAAAAGCTACTGAACATCAGAGAAAGACATCGAAGCATAAATTAGCAATGCACGCTATTTTTTAAAAGATAGAAATTTTAAACACTAAGGCTAAGCCCTAAAGAAATAACTTCCCATCTTATATCTTAATTTGAGATTAGACTACAGTTTGACTAAAATTTATCTTAATCTGTTTTAAATGTTTGATCAATAAGATGTACAAATATTCTGAATATATACCAAGGTATTCAGTTGGAAAAAAGGTATTCAGAAAATAAAAAGAAAGAAAGAAATATACATTTCATTTGGAGTCTAAGAAAAAAAATCATATAAATGACTACCTTACTCTCTGTTTTATAAGTAACTTTCCTCATGAAAAAGATAATGGAATATAAAATATAACACAGAGGGCATTAGAGTAAAAAGCTAGAGAGGTCAGACCATCCTATTAAGAAAAATGCTAAACTAGCCAATTCATGCGTAAAACAACGCATAAAGATGTGGTTTTTATTTTCTGACTATTAATGGCCACATTTACACCATGCCTTACTTAACAGAATGACTTAGGTCAGACTTGAACTATTTAGGTGGAAACTAACTTAAATATCTCTCAGTTATCCAAGGCTGAATGGGTTCAGTTTCATTTACTCTCAAATACTACAAACATGAGAAATACCATTGGAATCTGTGGTAGTATCTTTACATAAAGCAACGTGCTCTTTCTGTACTCAGGCTTTAACATTTGTGCAAACATACTTATATATAAATAAATATTCATATGCATGTATTTTATGCCTCAAATCAAATGTCAGAAATTCTGAGATTTATTGAAAAAATTATTGTGAAATGAGAAGTATAAAAAATTAAGAAAATGAAGGATTAGCCTCTTTCAATAATGGTAACTCTAAACTAATACCTGTGCCATTCCCCATTCCAAAATAGATCCACCGCAATTGTGAATGCTTTTAATCAAATTACTTACCTTTTACAGTGCCTAGAGTAGTCTGAATTAGTTTTCTTGCCTCAAATAAAAATGTCAAGAAAAAATTAGATTTCTACAAGTTCCTACCTTTCAATTTAAAAAAATTCTATTAGAGAGAACATTACATCAAACCGTATTACCAGGAGACAAGACAAGGTGGGGAGTAGGGTAAGGAGGGGAGGCCACTAAATAATTCTGATTCTCAACTAGTTATGCCAAGGGAAAAAAGGGGAGTGAAGAAAAAAGAAATAAACACATTTTAACTAACAGATTCAATATACCCGACAAACATCAACACAAATAATTTAAAAAAATGCAAAAACTCATCTTTCCCAACCAACGAGGAGCAGAAAATCCAGCAAGCAATGAAATAGTCAAGGGAGTAAGAGCACAAAGTAACAAAAGGCTAGAACACATTCTCTTATCCCTGAATAATCTCGAACCAACTGTAAAGCAAACAATACAAAATCAAAACAGGAGCATGTGTTTTATATCTACAATCCAGATTTAAGAGTATAAAAAATCTCATATATGACCTTTAAAACAGGTATGAAGAGGCAAGCGCTCAGGTGCAGAAACTTACGAGAGATGTCTGTGTTCATGCACACACACATATAAAACAATCGTGTGAAAGTTTTCAGGACTAAGCAAAATCTGGTAAATCATGTATATTAAAATAACTTTAGAGAAAATATTCAACAGTCAGAAAGACTATCATGCCAAAAGATGATAAGCACTCCTCAGTCGTGACCATATCCGCCTAAGAGATGATATAACAAAGATTTTTAGGTTGTGCACTCTTTCCACACCCCTCATAAATACAGAGCCATGCTATTTTAGTCAACTACCCACAATAAGTGAAACTTACTGCTTAGTTTAGAGAGGCCTTAGGGTTAACACCACTGTCAAAGGAGGGGCAAGACATCGGTGGTTGATTTACTTTTACATTCATTATTCTTCCATTCTAAATTTAGAGGACATAAAAAGGTCTTTTAAAAACTACTAGGCATGTAAGTTACATTCTCTCTACCCCTCAAAACCCCTCCTGTTCCATTATAGGAATGAACTTCTGGCTACTAACAGTTTCTAAATTATATGCATGGTGTCTATGACAGGAAGAAGATTTTCATAAGTGGCCCTGGTTTGAGTGAGCCCATATACTCCTGTTCACTATCATCCCAAGCAGAGGGCATAAATGGCAACAAATATCTTTTAATCCATCATTCCCTTAAAGTTTCTTTTTTTGTTAATTTTAATTTTTCGTGTTTCTCACCTAAGAAACTGTAACTTCAGTTCTGGAGAGTAGCTATAATCTATCTTCTACTATAAAATTTCAGAGTTCAAAAGTAATTTTAAAAGGACAAGAAAATATAACTAAAAAAAAAAGAACTGAAGTATTCAACTACGTAATTCTATCTCCCATGCCCCGTTAAACAAAATGTAGGTACAGAACCATGCTCTTCTTTCTTGCACTCACTCATTCAGTACTTGTTTGTTTGAGAACCTCCTATGTTCAGGTGTTCACTGTTCTAGGCCTTGTTTGGAAAAGACAGTTACCCGCTGCTCTCCAGAATCTTACAGTTCAGGAAATCAAGCAAACAACTGAATGGACAATTTCTGCTTCAAAGAGGAAACATGTGTATGATGATAATATATTAAAATAATTTAAAAAAATGAATAATCTTTTTCATGACAAAAGACTATGAAGCATTTAATATAGAGCTTTTATACTAATTAAAAGCAAATCAAAACAACAAAATAAACTTACCAATTAGAAAATCACCAAAAGATAAGAAAAACAAAAGAGGTTATGAAATCACAATTCATAAAAGACCCAACAAGGACATAAAAAGATGTTCAATTTCACTTGCAATCACAGAAACAAATCCATGCATATACAGACTAAAATCCTGAAGAATTACACTGTCTGTACTGATATACAAGAGAAGCATAAATTAATACATTTTGTGAGGTCAATTAGGCAGTATCAATAAAAATTTTAAGTGTGCCTACACTCTAACATTCATCAGCACCAAAAGGTCTGTACAAGGATGCTCACTACAAGCACCACTCGTAACAGCCAAGAGATAAATGCCCACCACCGGGGGGATGGGGCAAATGCATTATAACCTGTTCATATGATAGAAAATAATGCTGCCATTTCAGATAAGCAGACAAACAGAAGACAGCTGTAAATGTACTGACGCAGAGAAGACTCCAAAGCTCTTCTACAAGGAAAATACACGTAGCATATAACATGATCCCACTTTGATTCTCTCCTTTATGTACTCCTATAACTTTTGGGGATCTTTTTAAAACTATGAACAGATATCACTTTTGTAATTTAAAAGATCTATTACAAATATTTTAGTAACAGACCCGAAACCAAAGCATAAATAGTGGGAGAAACTGGTTGAAAAAGAACAAAATGCCACTTCTACCACCCTCTTAGCCAAACTTTTTTTTTAAAACAACTAATTCATATATATTCAAGACACGAAATTGAAAAAGATTATAGACATGCTTCAATGTACCAATAATATTACAATACAAAAAAGGTTAAATTTAAAAATGAAAAATATCAGGGGCAGCCCCGTGGTGTAGCAGTTGAGTTTGCGTGATCCGTTAGGCAGCCCGGGGTTTGCCGGTTCAGATCCTGGGCGCGGACCTACTCACTACTCCATCAAGCCATGCTGAGGCGGCGTCCCACATAGAAGAACTAGAAGCACCTACGACTAGGATACACAACTATGTACTGGGGCTTTGGGGAGAAAAAAGAAAAAGAGGAAGATTGGCAACAGATGTGAGCTCAAGGTCAATCTTCCTCAAAGGAAAAAAAATAATGTATCACTGATAAAGAGGTGGATTCTGCCTGATTAGGGAAAATGACTCATAAACTGCCTTATGAAAAATCAAATTAAAAAATATAAGTTCAAAATACTTATGGTTCAAGATAAAGAATGTTTTAATGACTGTTCAGGTCATTTTGAGAAGGTCAATACCTGCTTTACAGATTAAGATACAAATATTTAGATTTATTTAATAACGTACATATCTGTGTCTAGTCCAACTTAAAGAATTGAAAATGGTATTACTAATTCAGAATCACAAGTAAATTAGTTTAACATTCACAAAGCAGTGGTATAAATTGACCTGTTTCACCTTAACTCTTATTTTTAAACGGTAGCCATAATTTATTGAAATAAAAGATGAGTTACCATAATGTGTAAGTACTATCAATCTATTTATGTACTATTTATAAATATTTCCTTATCTTGAACACATTCAGTTCAATAGTTAATCTTATGCAACATACTTCTAATACATAGCATGTGACTTCTGAGTATGTGCTTAAAAAAAGATTAACTATTATTAACAAGGAAATATATGCATGTAGTTAAATTTCAACAGTACAACAGAGTACACAGTGATGATAAGTTTCCTTCCCGTCTCAAACCAGGGGCAACTATAATTGACAGACCTCAAAGATAAAGCTGTGATTTCTACCCCCCAAAAAATATTTTAGTAACAGACCCGAAACCAAAGCATAAGGATTTGATAGTTTAAGCAAAATGCCTAAACTTACAAAACAGGGGAACATGACATATAACAAAGGGTTGACTGAATTACACTATGTTGTTGCAAATCCCACGTGATGAAATACCTGAAGAAAAGAATGAGACTGTTCATGCTATCAAAAAATATGACTGAAACCCCTTCAAATAAAATCTGCCCATAAATGTGAACTAATGGTTAACATATACACAAGTCATTAAATTTGGTATTGTCACCCCACACTCCAAATTGTTAATGCCAAACTAAATACTGAACAATTCAACTTCACCAATACTTCTTCCCTCAAGAAAAGAAACCTTAAAAATACAACATCCTAAAAAGAAAGTATTTAAAATGACACAGAATATGAGATAGCAACATTTTTCAAAAGATCAGATTTATTTTAGTGCAGAGTATCTTTTCAATGCAATGTTTTACAAACGGCTGAAAATGGTTACCTTTTGGTGGAAGAGGGATTCCAAAAATATTTTTTCAAATAAAACATCACTAAGTAGAATTGTTTTCATTTTAAAAGAAATGTGACCTCTCAAATGATATACAGGTTCTATACAACGTATAAGAATTTACAATACCAAACATAAAATGGAAAGAAAAAAGCATCCAAATATCTCCTGATAACTGAATGTTTCTACTGTCATACCCATTTAAAGTCTGATGCCAAAAGCTGTAAATATTTAAAATACTTTGTAAGCTGAAAATCAGTAACTACTATATATGTCACTAGACACAGAATTCATTCTAATGGGTAATCAGTTCTCAAACAAGCAGACACATCAAAATTTAAAGAAAAATCTACAATGTTCTGTTAAAAATCAAACCTTTAAAATAGTATTACGTTCATCCCCATTAAATCCAGTGACAATTTTCAGTATTCTTTCCTTCATTTCATCAAAGGGAATATACTCCACATTAGGGTTGGGAGGACCTCTTGGTTCAGGAGCTGAAGTTCTGAAAGCGTCCATCACTTCCTCCAGTCTGAAAATAAGACAGCCCTTAAATTGAGACCATTGAATCCTATAAGCAAAAAGTCAAAAAAAAAAAAAAAAAAAAACCAAACCATGCAGCTTTACCATTCTTGAACACAAAGCACAAATACAGAATTTACCGCGACACTAACGCTGACATTAAGATCTGAATAAGTAGTAGTAAGAATGTCCTTGTTCAGGAGCATGCACCATGCCTGATCAATCTGATTCACAAACAACAATCTGTTTGCGTCCAGGTCTCCCAACTCCTGACCCAGACAAAATCCAAATCTCTGATAAAAACCTTTAAAATAAATTTCCTCTGGCTGAAAGTCTATTGTGTTCTAAGTTCCGTTCTTAGCATTTTTAAAACATTTCATTTTGACTCTGTCCTTCATCAGAAACATAACTAGGGACACGTTACTGCCCAATTAGAAATTGGCCCAAGTCCACGCCCCCCGCCACGAATTCCCCCCAGCCCCCCACCCCCCGCGAACGTGCCCGTGGGTAGGCGCTGCCGCAGCTCTGGGCAGGCAGGGACCAGGGACAGAGTAACAGGACGCAGTTCACCTGGGTGGGCGGCTGCTGGGAGCCCTCGCCTCGTCCTTCTGGCTCCCTGCACCCTGCTTCTCAGCCGCCTCATTGCTGCCCTTCTCCGCCACTGAGTCTCTTCACCGCCCCCTCCCCGGGGCCCTGGTCGCGCTCCCCGCTGTCTGGCCGCCTACGGGGACACCGCACACGTCCTGCCGTCCCTCGGTGAGTGCTCTCGGGCTGGCGGGGGCGGGAGGCGAGTTCCCGGCTCAGGGAGGAGCCCCGCGCTCTCGGCCTGTTCTGGGTGGATTTGCGGCTCCGGCCGGGGCGGGTGGGCCGGGACGAGGGCGCCGGGCCAGAGTAGCAGCAGGTGGGCCAGATGGGGGCCAGGGAGGATGTGTGGTTCCTGTCCCCCTTGGGTGAATTTAGTGCGCCCCCCTCCCCGCGCGCCCGGCAGCACCGGCCCCGCCGGCGGAGGGGGCGGGGGCCGTGTTCCCGGCTCGGGAAGGAGCCCCGCGCCCTCAGCCTGTTCTGCCCAGAGTTGGGGCTGCAGTAGGGGCGAGGACTCCGGTCGGCTCGTGTGGTTCCTGCCGCCTTGGCTAAACTTAGCGCGCGCGCCCCCTCCCCGCAGTTCGGGCGTTTAGCTCCTCCGGTGCTGGACCTTCCGCTGTGTGCGGATTTTTGGAGTTTATTGTAGAATTTAAGCATAGTGGTACACAATATTTAAGTTTTCTGTCAACTGAAAATGTGGCATGATGTAAATTTCACGTTACACCTTCTGTATGCAAGAATAAGTGCTAGCCCTCTTGTCAGCCATGCTGTGGCGGTGTCGCATACAAAGTGGAGGAAGACAGGCACGGATGTGAGCTCAGGGCCAGTCTTCTTTTCAGAAAAAAGAAGAAAAAGAATAAGTGCTAGCCACAAACTAGCATGGTAGCATAAATAGAAGTTTAGGATTCAAAACTATATTGGAGTGTCTGAACCAGATTACTTATTTCTAGTGACCTTAAAAGGAAGACTACATTAGATTTTAAGCAATTATAAAATTGGATATATATCACTTCTTACTGAAAAGTCTAATTCCATTTTAAATGTTTGGATCTTGCATATTCCTAATATGTAAGTCTCTACAAATGAATTTTTGAAAAATGAGTTTTTCAGTGGTTTTGAACATATTTAGTTGCTATTTCTCATGAACTAGTGGCCAATATAGTTTCTCTTATGTTAATATATTGTGGAATAAAATATTTTTTCACAGATTCAGGAGCTCCTGGCTAATATGCTGCTGAATCTATTATGTTTTTACTGTATAATACAGAAACATGCTCTAATTGCAGTATACCTCTAGTCGTTTTTTAAAAATTACGCTGCAGAAATGTTTATAAAGCAAATAGTCTTTTCTCAGAAATTCATGTCTAGTGGTAAACCTTACCTGAAAGATGGTGAAGCAGACACCACAGGAATTATAGTACCTAGCTTTTATTCTGGCATCCGTATAGTTTCTTATCTTTCTTCTAAGGATGATATGGAAGGAGTGAGCATTTAGGAGCCTCCATGCTAAATATGTTCTGAAGAAATATCTTGTTCTGCCAGTACAGGTTGTAGAAAAAAAGTCTTAAATTTTAATGTTTTTAGGCCTGTAACATGGAGCCACCATTTACTTTTGAGCAAAGAAACAAACACAATTTATCCACATAACACAGGTCAAACTACAAAGGCAACAAATAACAAAAATGAGCGAAAATTGTTTAGCATGTGAAAAACAGAAGAAAACAAAGGAAATGGGTCTTTGTGCATATGTCTACATGTCTTGCATTTAAGGAAATTTGTTAAAAATTTACTAGAGCCTAGTTTTTGTGTATTTAAAAATAGCTTTACACATTAAAGTGCTTCATCTTGAACATTCATCCTATTACTTCCTCCTTTTCTAATTCATAATTAACAAAGGAAATCCAACAAAATGCCTTTAGTTAAATGAGCCAGAATTTACCAGATTGCATTTATTCATTTAGTCATAGACTCATAAACTACTATATGAATAAAATACTCTCCCTGCCTTTGGGAAGCTCACAGTACAATGGAAGGAATAGATGCAAACAAGACACCATCTATGAACATTTTCTTTTCTTTTTTTTTTTTTTTTTTTTTTTTTTGTGGGGAAGACCAGCCCTGAGCTAACGTCCGTTGCCAATCCTCCCCTTTTTTTGCTGAGGAAGACTGGCCCTGGGCTAACATCCGTGCCCATCTTCCTCCACTTTATATGGGACGCCGCCACGGCATGGCTGACAGTCAGTGCGTCGGCGGGCGCCCGGGATCCGAACCCGCGAACCCCGGGCTGCCAAGCGCGGACTAAACCGCTGCGCCACCAGGCGGCCCCTATGAACATTTTCTTAACCTGTACAAAAGGCCACAACATATTTTAATTTATCTCTATGAGGAAATAAGTTTTCCATGTTTATTACTGAAATATACTTGTTAAAAAGATCAGGTTAATTTTATAAGTTAAATACGGTCACTAGAAGCACTCGTCACTTGATGATATGTTGGTAGTTAATGCATATACCTTGTAGTATGTAATATTTTAATATTTTTATAAATTTACAAATCTATATTTTTATGGGACATACTTGGATTTAACATTTCACTGACACATGATTTACAGCAGGGTCTTAGAATTGGTACTTGCAGTATCTGTCCTTTCAATTTCTTCGTAAAGAAACATACAGTATGTGTACTTTCTGTTGAAATTATAAAAAGATCTAAAGTATTGTTTACCGTTGAACGTATTTTAAAGTTTTTTTGTGAATTTAAGTTTTATTTTACGTTCCATTCACTCATTTTTATCTCCTAAAGTGGATATTCTCCTGGCCTCCCATCTTCTGCATCTGTGTTAAAATTATTATACTTTCCAAAAATATGGATTTTTTTCTTCAATTTAAATTGATAAATAGATGCTTTAGGGGAAAAATGCTTAGATCCCTTTAGAACCAGGGAACTATTTAAAATTCCTTTGTCTGAGGTGACACTTTCTTAGCTAGGTGGTGTTCCTGACCTCGCCCAACCAAATAATCAAGTTTAGATATAAGCATGTTACATAAATCTGTCCTTTTTATACACACACCCACCCCTTCTGTAGTTTTCATCATTCCTTATTCCTAGTGAGCTCTTTGACCCTCTGGACTTTTCTTCTTCAGTTTTCTCCTTTGGGTTTACAGTCTTTTCGTTTATTTTTCTTTATTTTTTAAGAATTCCAGGTTTGTGTTAAAACTACCATGGAATCCTCAGACTTATTTGTAATACCTAAAGTCAAATCTTATAATGCAGAGAAAAGTAGAGGCAGAATTCCTACTTACAGTTCATGTGGGGATTGGGCGAATCTAGAATTATGTCTCAAAATATAAAAGGCAACTTTTGTTTAAAAGAATTTCAAGGGGCCGGCCAGGTGGCGCAGCAGTTTAGTTCGCGCTTTGGCAGCCCGGGGTTCGCGAGTTCGGATCCCGGGCGCCCGCTGACGCACTGCTTGTCAGCTACGCCGTGGCGGCGTCCCATGTAAAGTGGAGGAAGATGGGCACGGATTGTCAGCCCAGGCCGGTCTTCCTCGGCAAAAAGAGGAGGATTGGCGACGGATGTTAGCTCAGGGCTGGTCTTGCTCATATTAAAAAAGAGAGAGAGAGAGTTTTAAGACAGCAGGAAAATTCACAGGTGGCGGAACTAAGTGTAGAGGAGTTGAATAGTCAGTGGAGCCAAACTTGAGCTTAGCGTGGGGGTGCGGTGCGGAGGAGAATGACAGCAAAAAGCGTCACTTGAGAGAGACGTGGTCATTCTTTCACTGTAAAGAAAGCGTCACAGATAAAGAATCTCAGAACTACGGAGAGACTGAGCAGTTGTGTAGTCCTCACCGCTTACTTTGAGAGAAGAGACTGAGGTAAAAAGGCAAATTCTGTCCCAAATCACACAACTGAGAATTGCTAAGAATCCAGTCTCTTAAATTCTGCTCCAATGACCATTTTCTCTTTTTTTAATGTGTAGTATGTGTAGATAGTTCGTAACTATATATTCCGGTAAACAATCAGACCCTCTCTCTACTTTTCTACTTCTGAAGGTATTTACAAGAAAAAAATCAGAAAAATCACCTTAAAATGTTTCAAAACCAGTAGAATATTAATAATCTGAACTAACTGGGTAAAATGTCAAGTCAGAATTAGCGAAACGATCATTTTAAACTATCTAGCAAAAACTAGTTTTGCTTTTTTCAAATTCATGGCGTGAACAAAACCTGATTGTGTAATGTTTCAGGCTGTCATCCCTATCTGTAAACCTCATGAAAAGGAAAATGTAAAAAATTCTAAATTATGATTGAGGAAGTTAAATATATCCGTTGCGTTCATGTTCATGCTGGTTTTTTTGAAGAAAATAATTGATATTTAAGTGTCTCAAATCAGATTATATAATTTTTTTAATTAGTGGGGTTTCAATTAAATAGATTTTCTTTGTTTCACTTGGTGTCATTAAAAATGTAAATAGAGTAGTCTTCTGAACTATTGTTTATCACTTTTCAAAATACATAGCAACTGTAGTTAATCAAATAATTTATACTTAAAGGGAAATTCTTCTTTTTCTTCATCCAAAATACTTGAAAAAATGTTTTTAAAATATTTTGAGTAACTTCGTTGAATTTATATTTTATTTATTTTCTTAGGCAAATCCAGTCATACCTATTTTAATATAGTGCACAATGAAATAGACCATAATAGCAAAGATAGTAGCAAGGTATTTCAGATGAACTCCAAATAGTTGTCATTCACTTTCACAAATTTTATACAATATGGGCTGACATCAACCATAGTGTCAAAAGCAGTGATTATGAAAGGAAACATTTATCGGCAGGAATGCTAAAGTGTGTTTTAAGTTCTTCCAATTGTGCCATTTTCTCCACAGTGCCCTAATATTTCAATTAGGCTACATTACCTAAAATTATGTTAATTTTAAAAAGTAAGTTCATTAAGTTCTTCCCACTTCTAAAATGTCTCAGTATTTTTATTTTCTGGCTTAATTTATTCTATAAACTTTGACGAATCCAAGTGGTTTATGATAAAGTGTTAATGTTTTGCTCTTATGAAAACTTGGATAGTATTAAAAAATACATATACATATGTACAGAATTTTCCCTATAGAACACTTGAAATCCTTCTATACTGCTTGGTATTTTATTACTTAGTGATTATGTTGATAATTGTTGTTTTTTATTTTATTCTGGATAACCTCTCTCAGGCTTAAGAAAGCAGTTTCTTTAACTTGCATAATTCCATGCTGACAAAAATTTAACTTGAATTTCATTTTAAAATTGTACATCCTGATACATGTTTTTGTTTGCTTTCTTAACTAGTGAAAAAGGCCATAGTTTTTAAATCTAGAGGATTTAAGTTGTTTCCAGGGGTAGACAACAGCAACGAGTTTTCTGTGAGTGTACTCCTTTTCTGTTACTTTGATCTCTAGTGCAAGAGTGAAGTTTGTGGTGTCTGTGTTGTTTTTGTGTGTTTTATAAAAATGTGTATTTACCAAATTAACTGCATTAATATGTATACAACACACGTGATTGTTATTCAATATTTTCTTGTATTTAGATGCGTGTTGAGTTAATGGATTAATGTGGTCAGTTCCCAAGCCCAGATTGTTTCAAAATGTAAGAAAAAACTTCTGATCGGGTGTGTTAACATGTAAGTTTTGTAATTCTGGGATGAGAGATTAAAAAAAAATGAGTGAAATTCCTGAAATTGGTGGTTTCTTGTAGGAATTTTTGTTTGAACATATTGAAATTTCACCATGATGATTTTTCTAAGGAAAAAGTTGTTAATTTATCTAAACTCTTTAAGTCAGTAGCCTTTTGTAAATTAACTAATATTTGTTTTCTATTGAAAATCTCATGTAATGGCCTGAAATATACATATTTATGTGCTGCCCCAATTCCAAATTTTGCTTAACATTCAGGGATTTAAAGATTTTCTGAAGTTCATCCATGAATCTTGGATTAAGAATCACTGAATTAGAGTATTCCTCTATATTATCATAAATGAATATAAAATAAGATTTTTAGGAGAGCCTATGCGTTTTTGTCATATAAATCAATAGCAGTTGATAGAAGTTCTCTGTTACTGTTCACACAGATACATAGTATAAATTTTGAAAGAAGCCATTCATAATACATCTGACTTCTAAAATGACAGATTGATAGTAAATAAAATTACTTATTGTAAATAACATTATTTTTTAACAAGAGTATATTTTTAGTATCATTACTTTTATGCAATTCCAAATCCTCTAGAGAAATGAGTTTAACAAAAATCATTCATTCTAGTTATATCAGAAAAGGGTTTTACCTACATGTGTATTGATATGTATATATATGTTATACTGTTATATATCTATATAAGAGTAAATGACACAAATTGAGCAGTTACAAGTATTAAGAAAAATTTGGAGGTTGTATGTTATCAAATATTTTAAAGTATTAGAATTTTAAGATATGATTTTTACATTTTGTTAGATTTGAGAATACTAAACCAAAAATAGCAGATATCAGTAGGAAATCATTGATCACATTGGGTTACCTGTTTGGACAGCACTAAACAGTTCATTTCAAAGTATTTAGCTGTGTAATTATGGTTTCTTGTTCTAGTTTTTGGGTTGAGAACATATTTTCAAGATTGATACTGTCAGTTTTTAGAGAAAATAAATACTGCTGCAGTATTTTTTTCATATGTTAACTGTTGGATACATTTTGCAGAGAAAGACATTTTCCTGTGATAGAAAGTATAAACAGAAAAGTTGTCAGATGAAATTATTCTGACACATTACACTTCCTCGTGTCAGCATGAAATTAAACTTAAATGTTTGCAGACTTAAATATTAGGTTTACTACCTTTTTTTCTAATATTTTTATCTGGCCAATATACTTATTTTGGAATCCTAGGTAGAATTATAAGCTATGAGTGTTTCACTCTTTCCTTATTTTGGCTACACAAATGTTATTTTATATGCTGCATGCTTCAGACTTTCAGATGTCCTGGGGAGTTCAGGCTGTTTATCCTAAAATATCTAAAATTTATCCTGGCATTAAGATACATGTAACTCTCTATACTTGCTATATTGCCTTAGTGTGCAAATGTATTATGTTCATTGTTCCTGCATAGAGGTTATGAGGGTGAACAAGAAAGGAAATTTAGACGTAATAGTGTATCTGTGGGGAAAAATCCTTGATTTTTTTAAAAGATATTTTATTGAAAGAATATTTGCTTTAAAATTGTCAGAGAAAAGTTAATGAGGCAAAAAAAAAGTTAATCATGAAGCAAAAAATGTTAGTTTACTTGATAATTTTAAAACAAATTTTGCATTTATTCATTACGTTTTATGTAAGAGATAAAAAATACTCCTGTGCTTTTTAATTTTTAGTTTTGGATGTAAATAATACCACTTCAACCAAAACAAATTATTTTTACCAATTTTTTCATAGTCACATAATAACAAGCCAATGTTATTTTAAATTTAATTTTATTACAATTTTTCTCAAACATTTAATAAGTAGCTTCAAAGATATATTCTCAAAGTTATATTGTTTTAATTTTTATCGTTATTATATATCATCAGGTAAGCATTTGGGTCTTCAACTCTTTGATATCATTTATTTAACACAAGGCCAAATAATTTTAAAAGGAGACAATATTTGTTTGATATTTACTTTTCAAATGAAAACATAAATAAAGCTTGTGTTCTTTGGAAAAAACAGTTCTGTTACTGGAACTGCCAGAAATAAGCATAAGTGTGGAAGATATGAGCACCTTTGAAGTTTAACTAAGAAACAAATTAATAAGAGATTCAGGAAGCTGCAGTAGTGTTTATAGGGAGCATTTGGTTTTTATATCTTAAACCAGTTTTATATCTATAAACAAGTTTTTATGTTTTCAAATGTTGAACTTAGTGAACTAGTAGTCCTGCCAACTTCTCTACTAGGCTATTCTAGAATATTAAAGTGGAATTATAAAGAAACTGTGAGTGTCCCATAATGCATTGTTTTTTTTTTTTTAATTTCATTTTCTTCAAATCCGCACTTTCGTTCATTCGTATTATCCATTCACTCCACAATTCTCTTTGAACTACTCCTCTATGGCAGCAGCATGCTAGGCTGAAAAGGTAGAAGAGTGAATAAAACAGTCTCAGTGGGCCAGGATCTGACATTTACTGGGACTCTAATGAGTTAAGAGGCAACCCTTTGTAGAATGTGAAGTTAGTATACAATAACATTGTCAGCATCCAGGATGTTTGAGTTCAGAACAAGTTCCAAAAGCAGATCCAAAAAGCATAAGGTGTTATGAAAACTTAAAATCGAATGTAAAAAAATCTAAGAAAGGGAGCAATGTAACCAGCTAGATGAGGTAATGTGGAGGTGACTTTTAGTCAGAATCTACTTATTTTACTTGCAGAGTAGATTGTGCTCTACAACATCAGAAGCCTCAGAAAACTTGCTTATACTAACAATATTATATTTTGATGTCGACTAATTTTATAGTGTTTTCAAGCTAGAACATGCAATAAATGGTAAATTAAGATTCCTGTAGCATATTTTATAAACATATATAATAAAGATATTTCAGTGCTACAAGAAATGATAATTCATTCAATTTTTAAAATCCTATAAATTCTGCCCTCCTCTCTTTTTTCCACTGGTGTGTGGGGGAGAAGGACTCCTGTTGCCTTAACAATAATGATAAAATATCCTTAAAGATCAGAGCAGGAAGGGTATTCCCCATCATGATGCTCTTTTCAAAAGGCAGCACCCTGTCCATGTAATTAAGCTTTTAAAGAACATTCATGTTCTCACCACCCTCCAAGTTACTATTCAAATTAAAAGAAGTAGAAGTGATAAATCTGTCCAGTTGCCCAAATGGCATTATGTAGTGAAAGCAGCTGAGTGAATGAATATTAACTTCATTTGAATGGCTTGGCATCACTAGCTGTGGACAATTATGAAATATCTAAGCATCAGAGAAGAAACTATATACCTGATTCTTTGTTTTGAATTTTTTAATTAAAGAACATTAAGTACATATATCATGCAGAAGCTCTCCTGTTATCTTTACATTTTAAATTGAGAAGTCTTTCTCCCATTGCAGATGTCCAAAAACAGTGCTTTAAAGGACACTTCTAAATAGATAAAAATAATTTGACAATTAAAATGATAAAAAATGGGATTAATTAAGTAGAAATGGTGAAAATTATAAATACACTCTGCTTTTTAAGATAAAATGTTTGGGAAAGTGTTTTGAATTTTAATTAGTGAGGCCGGTTCACCTTGCTGAGCTTTCTAGACAGGATGTAGGGATCAGAGTTTGAGTAGAATTTTCTGAATCAGTCTGTCAAGGTTTAAACCTAGACTAAGACAGTAACTAGCAATATGACTTTGGAAACACTTTTTAACCTCTCCGTGCCTCAGTTTCCTCACCTGTAGGAAGTGTATAATAATAGGAGCTAACCTTAAGGTTGTTGTGAAGATTAAATCAGTTGATACATGTAAAGGATGTAGACTAGCTCCTGACATACAGTTAGTACCATGTGAATGTTAGCTGCTGTTAAAATTCTTAGTAACCTAGGTTTACTTTTTGCTGCAGTAATAATGAAATGGAAAAACATGAATTTTTAATTTTTTGTCTAATATGTATTCCTAATGTTTTCACAGACCACTTCCATATTAACGTATAATCTGTGTTAATACATTTTTACTAGAACAAATAGGTGGGGAAAGAGCGGGGAGAGCAGCGGCGGCCCCGCCCTCGGAGCCCCGTCCCGCCGCGCGGCAGCCCCTCCCCCGTCCGAGCCCCGACCGTTGCGCTCGCCCTCGGCCCTGCTGCCTGCCGGGAACTGGGGCGCCAGGGGCGCCGGCTGCAGCGACAGCGCCCCGGGACGCGGAAGCGGAGGGTGGAGAGAATAGGTGGAGGTGGCCGCGGGCTCACTCCAGCCAGGATGTCCGGGCAGCCCCCAGCGCCCCCGTGTCCGGAGTCGTCCTGCCGGCGCCCCTGGCCGTCCGTGCCGGCTCCTCTCCGGCCAGCTCTCCTGGCGGCAGCGCAGGCACCGGCGGCGGCAGCTTGGGGGCCGCGGCCCTGCTCCTCCACCCGCCGCCCCCGCCTCGGCGCCCCCCCGCCAGCACGTCCCCCGCGCCCCCGGGCCTCGCCGCCGGCCCGTCCCGCACGAGGACTCGGCCCTGAACGAGCAGAAGGAGCTGCGGCGGCGGCTAAAGCGCCTCTTCCCGGCCGTGGACGAGCGGCAGACGCCGCTGCCGAGGTCCTGGAGCCCGAAGGACAAGTTCAGCTGCGTCGGCCTCTCGCAGCACAACCTGCGAGTGCCCTGCAAAGGTACTGGGCGTGTGTCCCGCGGTGGGAGTGGGGCCATTGACCGTCGTGCCCCGCCGCCACCTTCGGCCAGCCCCCTCTCTCCCAGAGCTTGGCGCCCTCGGAGGTGTCTCGCCAACGGTTCTGCTTCTCCGGGGGTGGGATTGGGGTCTGGGAAAGGACGTGAGTGTAATGCTCGTGAGTATAATGGAGCTGGTGATTCTAGGCCAGGAGCAGGACATCTTGAGGGAATCCAGGATGATAGGACAGAACTCGCTTCCTGATTTCCCTTTAAGATAAATCTTAGGGCTTGGATGGAGGAATCTGGGGACTCGGAGTTGGGTTACATTGTTCTCCAGGTGGTGGTGGGTCAGGCGTTCTCCTTCTATGGGGGGAAGAGGCGCACGATTCTGAGGTACGATTTCTAATTAAGGGAGAGCAGGGTATATAGGGGGAGGAGTGATCAGTAGATGATCTTGTCGGAAATTAGGCCAGAGATGGTCTAGGGGGACAAAAGGACAAGGGGCCCAAGTTTGCCATCAATGAATCTAACCAAAAGCAACTGGGAGGGTAAGAGGTGAAACCTCAGGAGTCCGCAGTAAAAACCTACAGTACTGATTGGAAATGCCCTATGTTTGTGTGTTGACGTTATATGAAGTCTTGTTGAAAATGAGGATCTTTTAAAATGTTAGTTTTTTAAAAAGACAGTTGGCTTGTATTACACCCACAGGTATGAAAACAAACAGCCTTAGCCTTGTGCTTGTCCCCCTCCTCCCTCAGCTACCTCTCCTATGTTAAAACAAAGCTTTAAGCAGATCAGTTGTATATAAAGGTACAAATTCCCATGGTAATTTTTGAAATGTAGCCCAAATTGATAGCATGTACCACGTTTTCTTGTCTAGGGGGAAAAAAAAATCCATCTAATGCCTGTCTGGAAACAAATCGTTTTTTTAGGCCCCAAACCTGAAGCAGGAAATTTTATATCCAAAGCAGCCTCATCTTGATTGGCTACAAAGGGAGGGTCTTAATCAGATCCTAGTGACATGGATATAGGAGGTATAAACAACTGTTGTGGTTAAATTCTTGAAGTCTGCAGGACTGAAATTTGAGAAGAACCTATGATAGATGTTACTATTTAATTAGAAAGGAGAATGGCACAGAAATTTGCAAAACAATTTGGTTGCAAAGAATCACACACAAAAATAGGCCTTGTTAATATTCCTTCTTTTTTGCCCATAGATCCGGAGAAGTACTTTCAATTTTAAATGTTATGTTCCTTAATCTAAATGGCTGAAACTTCCAAAATGTTGGAGCTGTGTTTTTTCTTCAGTCAGGACATTTTGTTAATAGCCTGTGAAGGCTATTATTTAATTTTGTGTTTTAATTTGTGTGAACAGTG
Source organism: Tapirus indicus (assembly GCA_031878705.1). Classification (NCBI taxonomy): domain Eukaryota; kingdom Metazoa; phylum Chordata; class Mammalia; order Perissodactyla; family Tapiridae; genus Tapirus; species Tapirus indicus. The sequence goes on from JAVSPQ010000050.1 coordinate 139,891, forward strand.
CTGTGTTATGAAGTGTCTACTTCTGATCCGACTACCAGAAGGCTTTTTGTTAGACTTGACAAACTTTAAATTTGTGGTTGATGGCTAATAATTAGCTTATAAAATCAGAGGCAGAAGGTGTGGAAGATTATTGAACAAAGGGTCCGAGCTTTCCTGATGGCTCCCGTCACTGTGATTTTAGGAGTGTCACAAAACAGGGCCTTCACGTCTTCCTCTGAGTGACGAGGGAGTTGAGCTGGGTGGTTGGTAAGGAAATTTTCAGCTGTGAAATTCTATGATATCTAAGATATGTGATTACAGTTTATTTAGCACTGTACCATTACTTGATTAGTTTTAGTAACTCCTTTTATGTAAAATTGATGATTCGGGTCAGAGAAGAGTGCATGTTTATGTGAAATTGGTCGGAGTTTGGAATATTTATGACACTTGTCTCAATTATTTTTCCCGTTGGCCTCTTTATTACTTTCTGTTGTGTAATACTAAGATTCACTGTCTGGAAACTTGACTCTTTTATAAACATAAACCGTTATTTCTGGAAGAACAAAAATTGTTGTTTGTCATCCTTTTTCTTTTCTCTCCCTCTCTTCTGTCTCCCCTTTTTCTCCCTTTCCCCTTGTCACAAACACAGTCTCTTTTCCCCCCTTCTACTGCCTCTTCCTCGTCTTGTTATTTTAATGGGTTATTTTTTCCTCCTGTTTTTCCGAGTGCACCACACCAGAAGTACTGGGCAACTCTGTCCCAGGAATAAGGGAAGGGAGCAAAGTGGAAGTGTCACAGGTAGTGGGTAGTACAACTTTGAGGTTACACACACACAAAAGTTGGTAAACCTAGATCATCTACATCTTTTCCTTATCTCTACCCCGTGTTTAAAAAGCCACATTTTAATAATATGTACTACTGTTTAAAACATGCTAAAATAGTTTAAAAAATAAATATAACATTGCCCATGTTATGTAACAAGAGAAATTAGAATAATCTGGGAAAAATGAGTGATTCTGTTTTGCAAAAAGTGAGACTTGAGCTGAGTCTTGAAAGTTAAGATTTTGATAGCTAAAGGGGAAGAAAGGGAAAACATGGAGAAAACACAAATAAAGCATGGAATGAGCATGGCTAACCATAAAATTGCAGAACAATGAAGAATCTGTTGGACTTGAGTTATGGATGCATCTTGATTAGTGACAAATATAACTGATATACTAGAAATCTAAAATCATAGAAGATTGGAACAGGAATAAAAACTGAAGAAGTTTAGTTCTCTTCTCGTACTCAAGATGGATTGGAGGTGAATGATAATGGGGTCACGAAAGCATCAGTGATTAGGTTGGATGTGAGCATGCACATGAGATGACAATGGGAATGCTGGTGGGAGTATCTTGTAGGTCATTGAAGGAGCAAGAAAGGAGCTTGGAAAAGAGGACAAAACCGTAGATTGGAAGTCTTTAGCAAAGGTAATTTTTCAAGCTGTGAGAGAAATATAAAATATGGAGAACTGTGGTTTAATGTGTTTGAATTTGTCCACTATATGTGATATCAGGCAAAGTAAGAGAGTGGCCAGAAAACCCCAGAAAAGTAAAGAGAAATTACATAGCAAGTTAGCAGACTTAAGCAAAAATATCACATGCTTTGCATGGATCGGTGAATATGTAATAAAGTTGGCAATAAGGGTATTGTTGGGACTATTTAGGAAACTGATTTGCATAGAATGAAGGACACAAAAGCAAAATTTCATATCTAATGTAAACTGGCAGCTCTACCAGCGCCATGACTGTTGGTCCGTCAGGTGGTAGTTATCTTGCTATCTGACAAATCAGTTTGAACACACGGACTGATCTGAAGCGAATGATTCAGGGATCCAGTGGTTCTCAACATTGACTTTATGTTAGAAGCACCCTGAGGATTATTTAAAAAACAAAACCAAAACACGCACACACTGATGCCCCGGGTCCTACCCTGGAGTAATTGCATTAGAATATTTAGGGGTAGACACTGGCATGTTTATTCTTGAATGAAAGCTCCATAGGTGATTCCAATCCACAGTGTAGGACGAGAACCATTGCAAGGTTTAGAATTTTTTCCTCTCTGGAGTCTCAACTCGGTGCTATTTTCTTAAAAAGAGCAGATGAGCTGATGAAGAGCAAAATATGTTATTCGTCAGTTCACTCTAAGATTGAATTGATGAAACAGTATGACTCATATTTCAGAACTATCTGGTTTAAAAATCTTCCCATTAAAAAAAATCTATCTTGGGGATTTACATATTCACTGGAGGTGATCCCATTCACAGAAAATATTAATCTTTCATTGATGGGTGTTCTGAAGAAATTGCTGAAAATATGCATAATGGCTAAGTAAAACATAGTCTTGGAAATTGTCAGAGGGTAAAGCCATTATTTTGGTGTTCAGTATTATATCGTAATTCAATGACATGTTTGGTAATTTGCACCATAGTTTTACTTTGACATTGGCAGACTAAATTGCTTTATTCTATACCAAATAAGTGCTATTAACCTTAAACTTTTTCTCTAGTGTCTTGTTTTCCTACTGCAACTTTAAAAATAACAGGTACCATGTCATGCAGGGGTATGACCAATTATACTGTCATAATTGGTAGTGACTTATTTACTGCCGTTAGTAACTAATAGAAATTCTGGCACTGATATCCTGGGAAAGCATTGCCAGAGATATCACAGTTTGATAGTAATTAAAACTCAAGTGTTAACTATTAATGGGTTAATATCCAGAATAGTATGTCATTGGCTATGAACACCAAAGTTGTTTTTTTATAGGTACTCAAATAGAAAAATGTTTTTGTCTTCATTATGGGGTTTTAAAATTATATTTTAACTTTCAATGTTTAAACTATAGTGATTATACTTACAAAATACAAGAATATATTTTATGTCAGTCTTTAAATTAATAGCATTCTTGATTTTCTAATTATATATATATATATATATATATTTTTTTTTTTTTGCGTGTGTGAGAAAGATTAGCCCTGAGCCAACATCCGTTGCCAATCCTCCTCTTTTTGCTGAGGAAGACTGGCCCTGGGCGAACATCTGTGCCCACTTTCTCTACTTTCTATGGGACACCGCCCCAGCATGGCTGACAAGCGGTGCGTCTGTCCACGCCCGGATCTGAACCCACGAACCCTGGGCCGCCGAAGCGAAACGTGCGAAACTCACCGCTACACCATCTTGCGAAACTCACCGCTACACCATCCGGCCAGCCCCCTAGTCATTTGTTTTGATTCTTTTTTTCTTTTGTTACAGTAAATGACGGAGGGAAGTATTAAAATAGCTTCCAGTTTATGCCCAGATCCAGGAGAACCAGAAAATAGGAAGAGAATTGAATCAGATTTTAGGTACTCTTTTAAATTGTTGATTTCATTATATATGTTGTTAAAGTTTATTTTAATTTAAATTTTAAAAATAGCCAATAACACGGGGATGAAGACGTGGTGACTGAAAACCATGGCAGCTAGATTCCATTGATGGTCCTGTTAATAATTATTTTTAAATTAATTAAACATATCAACTTTATTAGGACACTTTTTTTGCCATTTAAATGATTGATTTCTTGTCACGTAGTAAGTGAAAAATCATAGGATTTGAATTTGAGAGACATGAGTTTGAATTCAAATTCTACTGCTTATTGGTTATCTGATCTTGGGTAAGTCACTCAGGCCTGTCTGCCTGAGTTTTGTCTTCTGTAACATGTAAATCCAATTGACCACATATAGTGGTGGGTTTCAAATGAGGTACTGCCTGTGAAACTTTCCTGCAAATGTTCTATAAACATTTTATATGTATTTTTTATTTTTATTTATTTATTTGTGAGGAAGACTGGCCCTGGGCTAACATCCGTGCCCATCTTCCTCCACGTTATATGGGACGCCGCCACGGCTTGGCTGACAAGCAGTGCATTGGCGGGTGCCTGGGATCCAAACCCGGGAGCCCGGGGCTGCCAAAGTGCGAACTAAACTATACTGCGCCACCAGGCCGGCGCCCTATATGTATTTTTTTAGAAGTAACATAACTTGAACTATGTTTTATATCTGTCTTAGCATTAATATTTATTTTATTAATTTGAAATTAAGTTTATAACTACCTAGAGAATATATGGAGTATGCTATGGTAGCAATTAATTTACCTATCAAATAATATGTTTTAAAAATCTTGAATTTTCAGTAGTCCCTTGATTGTAGCATGTTACAAGTAAAAGATGCAAAAAATCCTATAGACTACTAAATGATAGTTAACATCTGCAAATACTTATTTTCACAAAGTATCCATGATATAATCAATTTCAAAAAAAAAATATTGATAATGGTTATAATTACTCACACCACACATTTGCAATCTTCTTTATGTTGATTGTTTAAAGGACAAATGATACCTGAAGAATATTCTTGTGAAGAAAAAAGATAGTTCTTAGACTAGAGACAGAAATTTTGTCCCCATGGATCTTTCAAGATGACTTAGAGTTATATTTTGCTATACTTGGAGTGGAAAACAGTAATATTTCAAAATGAATACTACTGTAATTTTCTAAAAATTTTGCAGTACTTTATTTAACCAGCCCCATAATTAATATGGATAATAATGTTTGAAGAAGCACGTTAGAAAGAAATGCAAAAGACCTGGGATCTAGTCACCTTCTGATCTTAAAAAGCTGAGTGATTTTAGTGAAAATCAACCGAATCTCTCAGCGTCAATAATTAAAAGTGATATTTTTAGATTACAAAGTGGTAAGCAACTTACTAGGTCTTTTTTTATATGTCTATTTATTATAAAGTCCTGTATGGTACTTATTATTTCATCCCCACTTTCCAGTAGAAAACTGAAGCTCTGTTCACCCAGTTCATAATTTGATTGGACTGGAATTTGAACTTACTACTTTCTGATCTCAAAACCTGTCCTTTTAATCACTCTATTACATTATGTTGTGAACTCAAACAAATTTCATTCAGATCCCATCCTTGCCATAAACTGTCTTGTTTTCTCCAAGAGTTGATTTCCTCAGACCTAAAAGTGAGGATAATAATACTTATAAGATCGGGGAGAAGATTACATGAGATAATGCATGCATGGTAGTAATCACGGAGCTTGAGACAAAATAATTAATGCTAGCTGCTATTACTGTATGATATTATGTATAGAATAATAATTAGTAATGTTTACATTTTCCCTCTATTTGCAAAAATATATGGCTGCTTGGAAATAGACTTAAAATAATAGTAATATAATGAATTAAATTTCTTCGAGTGTGTGGATTTTGTCCTGAGATCATCTTGAAATCATGTTTCAAGCACCGTGATAGATGTTAGGCATCAGGAAGCTCACAGTCAGACTACGATGTGATATAGTCATTAGAATTTAAGAATGTGTGAAATGTCACAGATGCACAGAAGAGGTATGGTATTTTGGGAGGCTAGAAGATGAGAGTCTTAGAAGGCTAACACTGAGCTAGGTCTTGAAGGATGATTAGAATCTTGATGATTCTAAGGATGATTAGAATTAGAGAGGAAGAGAAATCCAGAGAATATTTACACATTCATTGTCTACATATAGATCTGTTATATGCCTGGCCTTGTTCTAGGAACAAATAAAGAAAAAGCAGATATAGTACATGCTCCCCCATAGTTCTTAGAATTAAATGGTAGAAAAGACAATAAACAACTAAATGAGCACATGCAGATGTAGTCACAAATTTAGAAAAGTACTGTGAAGTCAAAAAATAAAATAAAACAAGCTTCTGTGAGAGAGAATAAAGATGTCGGGGTGGGAAACCCACTCAATTTAAGAAGGTCCCACTATCATTGATACCGGAAGAATTTTATGCATCTAGCCTACAGGGAAGGCCTCACATTGAGGAAGAGCTTGATGAACTGTTCCAGGAAAACAAAGATCAGTGAGTCTAAATTATACAGTGTAAACAAGAGAAAAGCATAGGATGAAGTTGAGGAGATAAGGAGAAACCAGATCTCTTCTGCAGAAGAAGCAAATTGGCAGCTGTTCAGCCTACTCTGGACTGAAGATATGTTTTGTTTGAAGCACACAGTGTTTTTAAAAAATGGGAGCCAACATTTAAAAATCAGGAGATTTTACACACACACACGATTTTTGTATTCCCTGATTAGATTTGCCAACTGAAACCAATGTACTTTCATGGTTCACATCTGCTGGATACAATTAACAGCTGCTCCCTTTAGGCAGAGCAAGCTCTCTCTGGTTCACCATGGTCACCCCAAGGGTATGTCACTCATTTAGGTCACCTACCTTTTATGGGAAGCTGCAAAGAGTTGTAAGAGAATGACTTGATCCAATTCATCTTTTCAGTAGATCATGCTTTATGTTTTAGGTAGTGGACTGAAGAAAACAAGAGGTTTTAGTTAGAAGGCTACTGCAGTAGTCTGAGTGTAAGATGGTGGAAACTTGGACTATGATGATGGCAGTGAACTAAACATTCAAGAAGTCTTCTGAAGATAAAATACTCAGTATCTAATGATAATCTGATGTGGGAAGTGAGAAAAACAAAAAAATATAGGATGAGTCCAAATTTTCTGGGCTTGAACATCATGAAAATGGAGTAAATAATAATATTTAGTTCAGGGTGGCAGTCCAGAGGTTTGAGGAGAAAAATCAAGAGTTCAGTTGTGAGATTGTAAACTTCAGATGACTTGGAGAGTTCCAGGTGGGTATGTTAAGTTTGTAGTTGAACGTAATTGAAGTTCAGAGATAGCAGGGAACCATCGGCGTGTAGATACTATAAGAACTACCAAGTGACATTGAGTAGATGACATCACTTGGAGTACGTAGGACAAGAGCGTCTGTGATATAGTCCCAAAGATCTGTTGGATGATCTGATGGAAGACGAGGAGCTGTCAAATCATGCTCCCAGGTGACAAGAGGAACAGGAGGGAGTGAAGCAGGAGGACGTCCTTTAAAAGGGGTCGAGGAGTGTTGAATACTCTTGAAAAACTGAGAAGGATGAGGACAGAAGACTGTCTCTTAAATTTGACAACATGAAGGTTATTGACGAGCGATTTTATTAGAGTGACAGAGGTTGAGACAAGTTGAAATAGGCTGAAGAGTGAATAGAGACAGTTCAGATAGGTAATAGCTTTGGAACATCAGATTCCATAAAGTGGAAGAATAATTGAGTAGTTCTGTAGTCATTAGGAAGTCAAGAGAGATCTCCTTTTTAGAGATACAAGAAGCCAGAGATGTTGACTGGTTGCTACAAATAATCCTGTAGAGAGGAAAATATTGATGATAAGGAAAGAGAGGGTATAAGTAAAGGAACATAATTTTGTAGGAGAAAATAAACAGGATCCCAAGGACAGGTAGAGGGAAATCATTTTCACTGTAGCAGGAAGAGAGAGAAGTAGAGCTTGCTACTAGGCTTGCAGATTTTGTGGTGGGAAGGTGAGAGAGTGCATCTTGAATACTTTCACCTTGGTAATGCTGCATCAAGAAAGAGCATCAAATGAAAAAATATGTACCTGGAGAGATGGGGACAGATAGGAGAGGAATTTTGAGAGCGAAATTGGAAATGGTTGTTACGAAGAATGGGAGAGTACGCTTGATGTAGAATGTTGCTCTGCTAAGCAATTTTGAGTGTCCTTTTGAGATTGATGATAATGCATCTGTCTAGTTAGGTGATTTCTATCTAGCGTGACTAAGCTGCCCAGGTACAAGTTTAAAAAGGATTGTGGAAAGGCATGATAAAGGTCAGAGCATTTGGGAAATTGCCAGTAATTCTTCCAGGCATGACAACTAGAAACATGGATCTGGAGCAAAGGAATCTTCAAGCAGAGATAGAGGTTGGGAGATCTTTACAAAGGGGAGTGGATTAGATTGTCTTTCAAGTTCAGTTTCAGCTATAAACATATCACCACCTAAGAAGCAGCAGCTAAAATATTTTTAGACTCCTCTGTTTCAGAGGGGGAAAAAAGAACTTTGTGTTTCTTTTAAAAGTATAAAACAATGATTCTCATATAAAAGGCTGTGGGAAGCATCCCGAAAACTAAGAAAGGGGAAGCTGATAAAGGAATAAAAATCACTGACAAAGGATACATCAGCTCAATATGAAGTTAATATACCTTTAGTCCGGACTTGAATCAACAGTTAAGTCTCTTCCTGGGGCCTCATCATCTCGAAGAAAAATTAGCCTTTGTGAGGCAGGTACACAAGGAATCACCCACCGCCTCCACATATGGAATCAAGACTGGTTGTTGGATTGAAGTTGCAGTCTCTGCCCCACAAATAGAAATGAACTCATGGCAAGCTCTCCTGGTGCCCTTTACTCGGGTAATACTACAGTGCTTTGAGGTGCCGGAGCTCACGCATTTCTGCAGTTTAGTAAACATCGAGGCAGGGGTAAGAAGTCAGTCTCCCCCACCACTGAGTGCCTCTTTACTCACTAAATTGTCGTCTTGAAGCCGCCCTCCTAATCGAGTTGAGGTTGAGGTGGGGATCACCCATTCAAATGCTCCAAGTTCTTCCAGGGAAATTATGTCTGCAAATTTTCCATTCGCTGGTATCCTCATATGTTCTGATACATCCTGGTGATAAGCTATGTGTTATTCTAATTATCCTGGATGATATATATATATGTATATAATCTATCCTTAAGTTTTATGCAGATGTTCTGAAACCCATCTTTTAAAATGAGCACATAACTTCATTTGTTATCAGCCTTGGGGCTTCGGCTAAAATTGAGACAACAGGAAATCTCATTTATTAACATACTTCTCCACAAATAATCATTTTCCCAAGAAAGGCAAAACTGTGAAAAAGGTCCTAGTGCATCTGTACATGTGAAAAACTGATAAGGTCCTTACCATAGAAATAAAATTAAACAAATGAACCAACAAATGGATATATAATTCTAACAGAACATGAAACTATGTATTAGTCACAGTGATTTAGGATTCATCCATAGGTGTTTGTGTTTCTTTAACTCCAGGAGCCCCGAGGAGGGGAATGTGCGCGTGGCCGGGCGCTGTGGCAGCTCGGGGCTGCGGGGCGATTGGAGCTGGAGGATGCGGTTCAGGGTTGGGCAAGTCTCTCCCTGCACCTGGCCGGCACCTCCCCTGCAGAGCCACAGTAGGCCATGGCGCTCTCCGCTGTCTGGCCGCCAGACCAAGGGCCAAGTTCGCACAGACGTGGACACGGCAACGTCCTGCCGTCGCTCGGTGAGTGCTCACGTGCAGGTTGGGGAGGTTGTTCCCGCTGGTGCAGGAGCCCCGCGCCCTCAGCCTGTTCTGCGCGGAGTGGGGGCTCCAGCCCGGGCTGGTGGGCCGGGCGTGGCAGGGGCGAGGATGGCGGGCAGGCAGGACAGGGGTGGTGGTTCCTGCCCCCCTTGGCTAGATTTAGTGCTCCCGCCGCCCTCTGGGCCGGGTGCCCAGCTCCACTGGGCAGTGCAGGGACTGGCCCAGGTGGGCGGAGCAACTGGTGTGCTCCAGGCCTGAGAGTCAACTCTGGAACTAGGAGGTAGGAGCACATGAATAAATGCATTGTCCTTTTTTCTACAGTTTCTTGTGCTATTCTGAGGCATTTTACAAGTTTCATCAGAAATTTCTATAGGGCCTAATACCAGTTATCCACAGTGGTAGGCAATGGGATAACACATCCTGTATTGTCTTTCCTGCATTCCAGGCTTGTTTCACTCCCACCTGTTCCTCATTCCTGCTCCCTGAGACCATATGACCAATCAGACCTCTCACGCATAAGCCCTGGTCTCAGGCATAGTTTCTGGGTAACAGTCTGAGAGGTAATTTCGTGGGTGTCCTCCTTTAGCGCCCCTGTGGCTTTCAGTCTACATCAGATAGTTCTAGTCAACCCTTCCTTGACTTTTGGCTTGGGATCAGATAATTAATTACCCAATCTTGGGGAATATTCAGAAAGTTATCTCCCCCGAGGATGATGTTACAGGAAACTCAGGGATAGCAAACACCTCTGTTTCATTCCTCCCTGGCTCTGCCTGTGGCCAAAATCCTAAAGGAAATTCAGATTATTTCCCTAACTCAAATGGTCATGGTTTGTGCTAATCTCCGGGAAGTAGTGAAATCACTGGTATGTTTCTAGGGAATAGACATCGAAGTCATTTCTTGAAAAGATTTATAGTTGTGTTTTTGGTTTGCCTTGGTTTCAGTTTTATGTTATGGGTGGTGGTTTTTTCCCCCTTTTCTGTGGTTACATAGGGGAAAATAGCAGTTGCTGAGATAATTTACTGTGGCTTACCACAGAGGTGAAAATGTCACACAACTTCCCACCCAGGGGCACATTATGTACACATTTTTCAGTGACTAACAGAATTTTGTTGCCAGGTAGGATGTTAACTGTTGAATTCATTTATGGACTAAACACATGTGATTTTATTACCGTCTTCCTTTTGGTAATGGTCTATATGTTGTGGGAAATTGATGACAATCCTGAGTTCGTGGACATGCAGGCTGTTTTTCTGAATAAAGACTTTTGTCAGTCTATTAGCTAGTCAGTTGTTCATCCTTTGTAGGCCACATGATCTTAAAATTAAATTCACTGTCTGTATCATAAAAATAACTTGCAGAAAATGTGGAAAGAATGACGCATTATGGATTTATAAGGCTTTAGTCTTCAAGGATCAGGGGATTAAAAAGTGGGTCCAAGTATTGGAATAAACAGCATATATGTTAATAAACAGTCTTCATGTGTTCAAACATGAAAAAAATTGATATACTATAAATGTGCATAAATAATGGTATAATAGCATTTGTATTAAAATGTATTCATATATGCAAATAAAAGGCTACAGTGGCTAATTGAGAAATATTGAAAAATACTACCTTATAGTACTGTTCTAATTTTACCTCAAAAATAAACCAAAATTGACAAAAATGTAACAAATCTTTATACCATACTATATAAGCCTTAGACTTGGCCATCTAGCTGCTGTGAATTCAAATAAACTTGGGTGAATAATTTAAATTCTCTAATCTCACTTTCATCCTTTGTAAAATTCAAATAATCATTGTAGCAACTAGTACTTACACAGAGCTTACTATATGCTAGACAACCTTTAAGTGTATCAATTCATTTGATCTTCTCAATCCCTAGGAGATGCTATATTACCATTTCCCCCTTACAAATAAGGAAATTAAGGCAGAGAGAAATTCAGTGATTCACTGTAGGTAAATTGATACTAAACAATAGAGCTGGGATTTGAACCCATGCAGTTAGGCTCCACTCTCTGAGCTACAGTTCTCAAAATTCATGTTTCACTCGTAGGTGCTGTGGTTTCTTTTGTTTTGTTCTAAATGATTAAACTCTATGCAACAGGTAAAGCTCCCCACAGAGTGCCTGGTATGTAGTGAACCTTCAGTACAAGCTTATTGTTACTGGTATTTGTCTTCATCTGTGGGGATTAGCACCTGTTGTTACTGGTGTTTACCATCATTTGTAGGATTTGCACTATGACGTTGAACAGTTCAACACATCTTCCAGGATAGGAATTGCTTGAAAGTCAAAGGTTCCACAACACAAGTTGACAACTGACCTGGCTTTCTTTAGACTTTGAAAATCTGTTTCTCCTACTTGTTCGGGGAGGTGAAGTGGAAGACCAGGACAAGAATTCCAGTGTAGTTACAGCCAGGGCTAAAACAACTGCCGAGCTGAAGTCAAGAAATGTTTTAAAATGTCTTTTGTGTAGGGTGTTAAAAGGGTAGATAAAGTTTACACATACACAAACATATTGTCAAACTCAAATCATTTTACTAAGCAATTTGGTTTCAGAGCTAAATTTCTAGAATATGTATATCAAAGATTTGTTTGCAGTTACTTTTTTTTTTGGCTGATATATCTTGTGTTTTTTGTTTTTTCCCAACTTTATTGAGGAATAATTTACAAATATAATTGTATGTATTAAAAGTGTACATTGTGGTGGTTTTATATGGTATATAGCTTGTGGAATGATTACCAAGATCAGGATTCTTAATGCATCCATCAACTCACATGGTTCTCTCCTGTGGGGGGGGGGAGGGGCGGCGGTGAGAATGCTTAAAATCTACTCTCAGCAGCTTTCAAGGACAGAATACGTATTGTTAACTATAGTCACCATGCTGTGCATTAGATCCTCGGAACTTACTCATCTTATAACTGGAAGTTTGTACTCTTAATGTTTATTCTAAATCAACATCAGGAGAACAAAGGAAACAGAACCCTGTTATTTGGAATTTACGGAAGTTTCATCTTTTTGATTGTTTGCTATAGACAGTTTAGAATTTAATAAATATAAAAAGTAGGAATTCCTCTAAAAACCTTTCAGAATATTTATTTCAGAATATTACCACAAGCTGTTTACCTGTAAATGTTCTCTTAGCTGAAAGAATTCATCACTGATCTTTTTTTCTGGGGTTAACAGCCCAGACATAATGTGACCCTCTCTTCCTAAGTTGTTGAGTAAATAGTTTCATATTTTCAATATGCTTACAAGTGAGAAACGTGTTCCTCCAATCATACGATCATGAAAATTGAGATTACCAATCTATTTCTTGAGCTGTACAACTGAATACACATGGAGACTCTCAAATCTATTGAGAAGAAGGCAGCACAATAAAAATAAATGAGCAACAAAACAAAGTACTGTTGCCATTAATTGTGATTATACAGCAATTTTTTGTACAGTTTTTAGGAGTTTAGGGTCTGGACTCAGAGAGGTTTGACTCTCATATGCACTAGACAACACGAGATCAGGAAGAGCCTTGGCAAGTAGGAAACAGATACATTTCAAGTGCTTGACAACTTTGCCAGTGGCAAGTCTTAACAGCATTACCTTAAATATTTCATTATATTCCATTTTGTGATTGACATTAGTTCCTTGGAGTAAATATGTAACACATATGCCTACAGCCAGTTCCAGATATATTGTGTCCTAATTTTTTTCATGAGTCTTTTTTTCTTCATCTCCAGTAACCCTCATTCTGCTTCTTGACATACCAGATCCCCTAGTTTGGTGTCTCAATCAAGACTCCAGTTCGTCAGGGTGGCATTGGTTCAATGAACACTTACTGACGGCTCCCAGGACCAATCAGTAATATGTGAGAATTGTCCTAAAGGGGCTCACATTATATACTGAGGAAAAAAAGACAGCAGAGGAGAGTAAGATGATACACTGTAGTAAACTAGCTTATAAAGATAAAGATACGGGAGCACAGGGGAGGAGCACCCTATGTAGGGTGGGTTGGGATTGAGGCCCTCAGGGTGTGGTTCCTGGAGGAGAGCCAGCTTACATCCTCAGGTATGAGAAGGGTTAGATCAATGGTTGGGGAAAGACCTGGGAAGAAGAGTGTGTAATTTTGATTTCAGTTAATGGGATTTTTATTTATTTTTTTCTGGAGTGTCAAAACATTCTATTAACCAACTTTAATATGATAGCTTCCAACGGTAATGGAAGCTGAAGTTTACACCTTATTTCCATAATTCCTTTTCACCAAAACTTTTTGGCAAAGTACAGAATAAGGAGAAGCAAAGGAGTGAGCAAAAATCAAAGATATTAGCTAGCACAAAAGATATCCCTCTAAGTCAGTGGTTCTTAATGACAGAGGGGCAGAATTTTACCACACGGGACATTTGGCAGTGTCTGGGGACAATGTTTTGATTGTCACAACTTTGGGGGGATGCCAGTGGCATCCAGTGGGTGGAGGACAGGGATGCTGCTGAACATTCTGAGATGCTCAGGACAGTCCCCCCACAACAAAAATAATTATCTAGTCCAAAATGTCAATAGTGTGGAGCCTGCAAAGCCCTGCACTAAGCTGATAATTGAGAATCATGCATAAACATAAAATAGTGCCAGTATCTAGTATTTTTAGCTTCCTGAGAGGCACAGAGGACTCAAAAGTAGGAGGGTCCCTATTTTTTTATCACTCACGTAGGTTGATACTAATAGGCTGGTGACAAGTTGCAAAGCTGAAAGTGATGCTCTCGATCCTGCAACCATTGCCTTTAGCTCAGAGAATAAGGTTTCTACATTATTTTAAAAGAGCCCCCGGTGAGGAGATCGCACAGCGTTGTGAGCAGCTCAGCGCAGTTTTTCACTGACTCCTGGAGCACTGAATTGTTTTCCTCCATTCAGGTTAAACCACCCTGTAGCAATTTTTTTTTTTTAAGTTTCTAACCAAACCTTTAGAAAAGTATCTTTAAGAATTTTGTCTAGAAAGATGCTTATATTGTGATTGCAGACAGGTTTAACCAAGGGCTCCTGTGGCATGCTGTTCCTTTCCCCTGCTTGGGGTCTGGCCCTAGCATTTGCCAGCTGGAAAACTCATCCTCATCTTTGTTCTGGGGTTCATCATATGTGGAGATATTGACTTTCCATACTAGGCTCACATACACTCACATACACACATATACAAATTGGTGGGTAACTGGCAAAATATTAATTTAAAATGACATTCAAGGCAGAAACTAAAGAGACATGAATAAATGCAATATGATACCTTGGCTTAGATCCTGGAACAGAAAAAGGATATTAGTTTAAGAAACAAAAAACATGATGAAATTCAAGTAAAGCCTGGAGTTTGGTTAATAGTGATGATACTTTCTTAGTTTTGACAAATTTACCATGGTTATGTAAGATGTTAGTGCTGGGGGAACTGGGTGAAGGTACATGGGAACACTCTGTGTGGTCTTCACATCTTTTCTATGAATCTAAATTATTCCAAAATAAAAATTTTATGTCTAAAAAATAACATGAAGAGGAGACTAAAGTGAATAAATTGGTAAGGGTTTCTTATTTGAAAGCAGTTTTCAAAAAATTATGTTTGTAGGTTAGAAGCACTAAAACAGTTTGTGGCATTCCTATAACTGAAATATCAGTTTACAATTATGTTTTCAACCTCTATTTCATTGAAATTATACTTATTTTAATTTCACATCAAAATCAATATATAGATCACTCATTACAAATTGGAGGTTTGTTATCCAGAAGTAGCTCATATTTTTTTGGTTATTAGAGGTTGATGTATTTTAAAGAGTTTGCCAATATTTGCAAAATTGAACATTTCACATAAACATGCAGATTCGTAGCTTCTCTTGAAAAATTGGACGAGTTGGCAAACTTGGCCCCAGTTCAGATAGTTCTGAAGACTTTGAGTAGAGGTGTCCTCTTTTTATTCTGGGCAGATGCTTCCTGGATGGCCACATACTCCCTTCTTTTTACCTCCCCCTCCCAGCCCAGTTACCAAGTGGGTCAGCTGTGTGCCTTTTAGGGCAACATCTGATTCTCACATTTATATTTCACTCCTCAATATTAAATAAACATGGGCTTTTCATATTTTACTAATTTAAAATTTTGAAAGATTTAATTAAGTTAATTCACCTGTCACTATATCAGGCTGTAGAAATTATGTTCTAGACTTCCACTTATAAACCTTTTTAATCTCTTTATGGAGCTCAAAACTTTTACAGTTCACCCAACTTATTTCAGTATGGTGGATAAAGGATGGATACATTTTCCTTTTCCATCCAATGTCTGCATAATTTGGGACCAATTTATTTGTTGTATTTTGCTCTGAATAGTGGCTTTGTGCCATGACTTCTCTATTTCCCAAATAAATTTTTCAGAACTTTTTCTTAGGTTGATATGATAATGCCATCTTCCTTGCCAATCCCCCCAAGAAAAGGAATGAGTAGTATAAAGTCAACAAGTGATCTTGGCGGTTGACATTCCATAGAATCTTACGTTTTGTTCCTTGAAATAACAATAATTTTTAAAATATAATTCTTGTGCATAAAGAAATAGACTCTCCTTTATAATATTTCTTCAGTCCTAGGATTCACTTGCCCAATTCCCAGAAATAGTCGCCTAGACTTTTGTCCTTTTCTCTTGTTTTATTTCATTTTATAAAGATCTTGGATGCCACTTTAGAGGAATATTCAACTTGTTGTTAAGCAGGAAAAAGCTTCTAATGAAACGCCATTATTAGGAAAATGGTCGGCTGTTATGTGGCCTTCATATCACCAAGGGTTGTTAAGCCTATTGGTATAAATAAAAAAGATTGGAAGGCAGAAGATAGTAAACCTACCAAATAACAGACTACTTAGACTTTAAAAATTGCTTAGCAGCGTCACCAAGAGCTAAAATTTTAACAGTGAAAGCATATTTATAGGATTCAAAAAAATTATTAACAGTGGATTTGGTTGTTGGATACATTTGAAAGAAACAAACTTTTTATTTCTTTTTAAAAATGCTGTATAATCCTTTTTTTTTTTACATGTTTTGTCTCTCTTTGTCATGCTTTAAATTATCTTGTATTATTGAGTTTTGAATGAGGAAGAGTGCTTCATGGTTTGACTCCTCTATAGTTAAGTCTCCCAAATATATCTTCTCAGGTGACCCTGTACTTTTCCTTTGTAATGTTCTCCATGATTATATAATTAATCTTGTAGTGGGCTGTTTCATATTTGTCTCTCTCCCTCTAATATGCGGTGTGTGAAGGCAAGGCCTGGTCCACAGCTGTATGATCACTAATTCTCATACTGTTGAGTGCATCATAGTTCTAAAAATTTTTTTAAACTAATTTATTATTGTTTTTGGGAGGCAGATTAGCTGTGTCCATCTTCCTCTGTTTTGTGTGTGGGATGCCGCCACAGCAGGGCTTGATAAGCGGTGCGTCAGTCTGCGCCCAGGATCCGAACCTGCGAATCCTTGGCCACTGAAGCGAAGCTCATGAACTTAACCACTGCGCCACCAGGCCGGCCCCATTTAATAAATAGTGTTGGTTGCATGAATGACTGAGTAAACAAATAAGTGAATAAATACATTGTGCCCCTGCATTTAAAACTAAATAGGGCTCCATTTTTTAAAAAAAAATTAAGTATATGGGAAAAAAGGTATATGACTTGATTTTTTCATTCTTGTCCCCAGGCCTCTAGCTTTTAGTTTCTTAAATCCATCCTGCATATGGCACCTGGACTGATCAACGTAAATATAGACACGGTTAAGTCAGGAGCCCTTCAATACCCCCAAAGTATCCCCTTAGTTTGGGCCAAAAAACCCCCCAAATCCAACAACTCCCTTAGCCTATCATTTGAATGCTTCCTTGAATAGGCATTAATTTACCTGTCCAGCTCTATCTAAAGAATCTGCTCAGCTCTGAACAATCTTAAGTGTTGTGGGAATTACAAAGTTATTTTATAATACAAGATATTATTTTGTGCCCCTTTTCCATCTGCCTGGTAGCCCATTCTGAATTTCTACTCTTAAGTTCGTGTGTCCTGGCTTTTCAAGATTCAACTCTAACATCATCTCAAGGATGACTTCTCTAAACTCCCCAGTTGCAAAAATGTCCACTTTTTGTGTGTGTGTGTGAGGAAGATTAGCCCTAGGCTAACATCCATGCCCATCTTCCTCTACTATATATGGGACGCTGCCACAGCTTGGCTTGACAAGCGGTGCATTGGTCCACACCTGGGATCTGAACCTGCAAACCCTGGGTTGCCAGAGCACAGCGTGAGAACTTCTAACCACCAGGCCGGCCCCCCAAATGTCCACTTATGTTCCCATAACACCTGCTTACCTTTATCAGCATTTACAACACATTATTAAAATAACCTATTTGTGTCTAACTCCTCTTTAAGACTTCCAAGTCTCTTAAAGAAAGGATCGTATCTTATGCATTTTTGTATTGAAACATTCTAAGTCAGTGTTTGGTGTTGAATAAATATTTCCATAGAAAAATTATATTAAATCATCAGTATATGTTTATTTGACCTTTCACTAGGAGGAAAGATTGTCTAGAATTACAAGCAATATCCACATTTCCCTGAGATACTTCTTTGATGAATTATCTCTTTTTGTAACATTTTAATTGAAACATTTAAATTGTAAACTTTGGCCTTTTTTATTTCTTATATTTAAGTATGTTTCACTTTATTATTCATTTAAATATTTTGAAAACTTTTTTGAGCATTCACTATGTGTTTACACTAAGCCAGCTTCTTGTCACAAGGAGATAAAAGGCATAGTTGCAATATAAAGAAATTCAGTCATTAAATAATTAGACTGTTAATGCTCTAATACAAGTAAGAACTTTGAAGAGTGAATTTTAGCTAGCAGGTTAAGAGCCAAAAAAGAATATTTCAGACTCAGGAAACAGCATATGAAAAGCTATGAAAGTGACTTAGAGCATGGTGCATTTTGAAATTAGAAATTGTCACCTGAAGTTTCCTGCCTTTTTAGGTGTAGACCAGATAGTTGAATGCCTGATTTTAAATTCCAGGGCGGTCCAGTGATTTCAGTGAATTTCTCGGGCCAGTAGGTGGAAACTTAACGTCTAGTAATTAATTCTGGCTCCAAATTCCTGCTTTCTAATTTTTCTGGATTATGTCAATTCTACATAAATTCAAGTAGACATTGCCTAATTGCATCTGAACAAACAAAACAATTTTTAAATATACGGCTGCTAACTTGCTCGATTAATCTTCTGGATAATTTGGGAAAGGATGGGGGCAGTCTACATCAAAGGTAGGCAAACAACTTGGAACCGAATATTACATACTCATATCTGTTAAATACTTTGTCCGAACAGTTGCTTAAGTTTTTTCCCCTGACTTCTTCACTACGCACCATCTCCCTACTCATGCCAGTCTCTGCTACCTCTTCCCTCCTGGGTGGCTTTAAGAACACCATGGTTTCTATGTATATTGTGCTTAGTAATTCATCTCATTCTTGTCCTACCATCTAGTTTGTCTCCCTTTCTTACTGAAAAACTAGATTGTTAGATTATCTTTTATGTTTATAAAACATACTGAATGATTAATTCATATAAATCTTTTTTTCTCTCTCCAAAGCCCCAGTACATAGTTGTGTAGTCTAGTTGTAAGTCCTTCTAGTTCTTCTATGTGAGCCACTGCCACAGCATGGCTACTGACAGATGAGTGGTGTGGTACCGAACCCGGGCTGCCAAAGTGGAGTGCAGCAGACTTCAACCACTGGGCCATCAGGGCTGGCTCATAAATCATTTCTATTACTGATTTAATGCCATATATGCTCTCATCCTCGTACCAGTAGGATGATTCAGTGAAGCAAAGAGCAAGGTGAAGCAACATTGTATGTAAACATGACCTTCATGACCAAGTTAAATTACTAACAACCAAGAACCAGAAGAAGAACTAAAAAAGAATCTGCTTACCTTTTTTTTTTTGGCCTTGAAAAATCCATACATTATATTTCTCATTTTTAATAGGAATTGCATTTGCTGGGTTTTAATCAAGTTTATCTGATCCTGTGCAGTCTTCCTCTTGCTGACTTTAATTCTGTCCCTTTCATAGCATCTCCTCTGTTTTCCAGTTCCCTGCGTTGGGTTCATTTCATTGTTATTTCACATTTATATAGTTCCTTTCAGTGAAGACATGGATTAGACTTTCATTCTTATGCAGATGACACTCAGCTGTATTTGAAGATTAGTCCTAATTCTTACTCCACTTCTGACATTTTATCAGCTTCTCATGAACACATAGAGACTGGGATGTCCAATTAAGTATTATTAAACTGAGCCTACTCATGGATAGTTCCAGACACTGATTTAAATAGGTTTTATCATTCACCTTCATATGTATGTGTGTGTGTGTTTCATGACCAACAGCCAACAATCTGAGAATTCTAACTGATGCAGAGAACAGTTTCTAAATATGTTTATCTGCAGTTTAATAACAGGTCTTTGATATTTAGGTAAATAATTTAGCATTGTTTGGTCAGATTATATTATATACTGTATTAAACAACTAAAATAACAAAATGAAATTCTGACATATTAAAACTGTTATAACCATATTTCAAGGCATTACTTAAATCCACATTTTTGTGTTCAGATTGTTAAAGATTAAACTTTAGTGTGTGGTTTCACTTCATAGTAAAAAGAACTTGATGTATGACATTCCAAGCTATTCAGAGTTTCCTTCCCAGAAAGGAAGTGCAAGATAAAGTGTGGTTGAACACAGTCCTTCAAAACATATGCCAAATATCGTGCAGGGGCCGGCCCGGTGGCGCAGCGGTTTAGTTCGTGCTTGGCAGCCCAGGTTTCGCAGGTTTGGATCCCGGGCGCCCGCGGATGCACTGCTTGTCAGCCCTGCTGTGGCGGCGTCCCATTTATAAAGTGGAGCAAGATGGGCACAGATGTTAGCCTAGGGCCAGGGAGGATTGGCAATGGATGTTAGCTCAGGGCTGGTCTTTCTCACACACACAAAAAACAAAACAAAAACCAAATATCGTGCAGAAAGTCTAAAATTCTGACACTCGGCCCAGAAATACGTATCTTATTTAATGGAGTTCTATTTTCTGTGTGAAAACTCCACAGTTCCTATTTATGTCCATTAAGAGAACAGGCACTCTACTCCTGGCACTGTTCTTCTCACTTGTCCTATTTTCTTTTGTCTACTTTGATTTCTACCGGGTTTTATCCCTTTTTATAGCAAATCTTTTATGATCTCTGTTGAAAATTAATTCCCAAACCCTTTTTCATTTTCTGGACATTTTTTCCTCAATACATTACTAATCCCTTCATTAAAAATATTTTACTTTAGTTTATAAAGTATTTTTCACAACTTTGGAAATAGTTATTTTGTTTGAACTAATGCAGCCTTTGTACCTCCTATAATCTCTATCTTAGAAATTATTTAATTTTCTGAGCCATCTTATTTTCTTAAAGTCAGTTTTTCATCAGTGCCTTGTTTTATATTAAAAGCATATACATCTGCCAACATGGGATTTTTTTCTCTTAGAATGTCCCTAAAACATTTCAATTCATCTATCTCTGATAGTAAAAATGATCACATGTTAATTTTATTTATTTATTTTTTTGTGAGGAAGATTAGCCCTGAGCTAACATCCGTTGTCAATCCTCCTCTTTTTGCTGACGAAGACTGGCCCTGGGCTAACATCCGTGCCCATCTTCCTCTACTTTTTATGGGACGCCACCACAGCGTGGGTTGACGAGTGGTGCATCGGTCCTTGCCAAGGATCCGAACCTGCAAACCCCGGGCCACCGAAGCGGAGTGCGTGAACTCAACTGTTAGGCCACCGGGCCGGGCCCTCACATATTAATTTAAAAAAATAATGTCTCAAACGTGTTACCATGGATATGGACACTTTGTTATTGTGTACAAGTTCACCTTGATTTGATTAGAATGAGTTTGTTCTTTATAAGGTTTCTACGAGAGCCATGGAAGAAAGACTCCCACATTACCAGAGTGGGGGAAACAAAATTTAGAAATAAAACAATTCTTTTTCTATGTCACTTCCTAAGAATAGCCTTCCCTGACATGTTATCTACTTCATAGGCTTTCCTGATCTGTTACTCCAATAGCATCTTGTAAGTGCAGCTTTATCTAGTAGTTTGGTATTTCTCTTTCCTTCTAGACTATAAGCTCCATGAGGGCAGGGACGTTGACTGTTTCCTTTACCTCACTGCTTCCAATGTCCAGCATAGTGTTTCAGAAACAGACTATGTACTCATTTAATGTTTGTGGAATATATGAATTTGTGGAATAAAAATTATCTAGCATTCAACTTTCACAAATGAATTATAAATATATTATCTAACATTCAGTAGATAGAATTTATCAGGAAAAACTAGATTGAAACAATGTTCTTTTTTTTCAGTGAACAATTTTCTTTAATATTTCACTAAACAAAAGTTCTTAACCATTAGATCATATTTGTTTCTAGATCTGGACTATGATCAATAATAAATATTAATTTTGCTTTGGGGCATTAATCATATATTGCTATAATATCAGTTTATATTTTCTCAGTTTATGTCAGTGTATAACAACTGATAAACTGATATAAATATTAATATCAATTTATATCATAGACATAGAGAGTTTTAGATGCAGAATACTATTGAAGTTTTCAAAACTAATAAGTCTGATCCTCTCAAGCAACCAACGTTGAATATTAACAACAGATAATGTTCTACTTCACTACCTTGGAATACAAAATAAATTCATACTTTTAAAATTATAAATCAGTGTCTGGGCACACTGTCACCACTCTCTCTTTTTCCCCTCCTGGGGCTTACTCAGTTCCAGGAGACAGTCTTTTGCCTCCTGGAAAGGAAATCAATAATTAAAGTCAATCCATCAAAACCCCCACTTTTTATTTTTTTATTTTTTTTTATTATTTTTATTTTATTTTTATTTTTATTTTATTGATGTCTTAGTTTATAACACTGTGGGGTTTTAGTTGCACATTTTTGTCCGTCACCTTGTGGATGTAACCCTTCACCCCTTGTGCCCCCCCCACCCCCCTTCCCCTTGGTAACCACCAATCAGTTCTCTCTGTCCGTGTGTTCACTTATATTCCATATATGAGTGAGTTCATGCAGTGTCTGTCCTTCTCTCTCTGGCTTATTTCACTTAACATAATACCCTCTGGGTCCTTCCATGTTGTTGCAAATGGGACAATTGTGTCTTTTCTTATGGCTGAGTAGTATTCCATTGTATGTATATACCACATCTTCTTTAACCAATCTTCAGTTGAGGGACACTTGGGTTGCTTCCACTTCTTGGCTATAGTGAATAATGCTGCAATGAACAT
The DNA here is from genome assembly GCA_031878705.1 of Tapirus indicus. Lineage (NCBI taxonomy): Eukaryota > Metazoa > Chordata > Mammalia > Perissodactyla > Tapiridae > Tapirus > Tapirus indicus. The sequence continues at coordinate 162,478 of JAVSPQ010000050.1, forward strand.
AGGGGTGCATACGCCTCTTGTGATGGTTGATTTCACGTCCATTGGGTAGATGCCCAAGAGTGGGATTGCTGGATCATACGGTATTTCTATTTTTAATTTTTTGAGGACTCTCCATACTGTTTTCCATAGAGGCTGCACCAGTTTGCATTCCCACCAGCAGTGAATGAGGGTCCCCGTTTCTCCACAACCTCTCCAGCATTTGTTGTTATTTGTCTTGGTGATTATAGCCATTCTAACCGGTGTAAGGTGATATCTCAGTGTAGTTTTGATTTGCATTTCCCTGATGATTAGTGATGTTGAACATCTTTTCATGTGTCTATTGGCCATCTGTATCTCTTCCTTGGAAAAATGTCTGTTCATCTCCTCTGCCCATTTTTTGATCGGGTTGTTTGTTTTTTTGTTGCTCAGTTGTATGAGATCTTTGTATATTACTGAGATTAATCCCTTGTCAGACAAACGATTTGCAAATATTTTCTCCCAGCTGGTGGGTTGTTTATTCATTTTGATCCTGGTTTCATTTGCCTTGTAGAAGCTCTTTAGTCTGATGAGGTCCCACTTGTTTATTTTTTCTTTTGTTTCCCTTGTCTGGGTAGACATGGAATCTGAAAGGATCCCTTTATGTCCAATCGCAATTAGTGTACTGCCTATATTTTCTTCCAGGATTTTTATAGTTTCAGGTCTCACTTTCAGGTCTTTGATCCATTTTGAATTGATTTTTGTATATGGCGATAGGAGATGGTCTACTTTCATTCTTTTGCATGTTGCTGTCCAATTTTCCCAGCACCATTTATTGAAGAGACTTCCCTCTCTCCATTGTATGTTCTTTGCTCCTTTGTCGAAGATTAGCTGTCCATAGGTGTGTGGTTTTATTTCTGGGGTTTCAATTCTGTTCCATTGATCTGTGTGTCTATTCTTGTACCAGTACCATGCTGTTTTGATTACTGTAGCTTTATAGTATATTTTGAAATCAGGGATTGTGATGCCTCCAGCTTTGTTCTTTTTTTTCAGGATTGCTTTAGCTATTCGGGCTCTTTTGTTGCCCCATACGAATTTCAGTAGTTTTTGTTCTATTACCGTGAAGAATGACATTGGGATTCTGATTGGGATTGCATTGAATCTGTAGATTGCTTTAGGTAGAATGGACATTTTAACTATATTTATTCTTCCAATCCATGTGCATGGAATATTTTTCCATTTCTTTATGTCCTCCTCGATTTCTTTCAATAGTGTCTTATAGTTTTCATTGTATAGGTCTTTGACCTCCTTGGTTAAATTTATTCCCAGATATTTTATTCTCTTTGTTGCAACTGTGAATGGGATTGTCTTTTTGAGTTCTCTTTCTGTTTTTTCATCGTTAGTGTATAGAAATGCAATTGATTTTTGTAAGTTGATTTTATACCCTGCCACTTTACTGTAGTTGTTGATTGTTTCTAGTAGCTTTCCAATGGAATTTTTGGGGTTTTCTATGTATAGGATCATGTCGTCTGCAAATAGTGAGAGTTTCACTTCTTCATTGCCTATTTGGAGTCCTTTTATTCCTTTTTCTTGCCTAATTGCTCTGGCCAGAACTTCCAGTACTATGTTGAATAAGAGCGGTGAGAGTGGGCACCCTTGTCTTGTTCCTGTCCTCAAAGGAATGGCTTTCAGTTTTTCCCCGTTGAGTAGGATGTTTGCTGTAGGTTTGTCATATATGGCCCTTATTATGTTGAGGTACTTTCCTTCTATACCCATTTTGTTGAGAGTTTTTATCATAAATGGATGCTGGATCTTGTCGAATGCCTTCTCTGCATCGATTGAGATGATCATGTGGTTTTTATTCTTCATTTTGTTAATGTGGTGTATCACGTTGATTGATTTGCGGATGTTGAACCATCCCTGTGTCCCTGGTATAAATCCCACTTGATCGTGGTGTATGATCTTTTTGATGTATTGCTGTATTCGGTTTGCCAATATTTTGTTGAGGATTTTTGCGTCTATGTTCATCAGCGATATTGGCCTGTAGTTTTCCTTCTTTGTATTGTCCTTGTCTGGCTTTGGTATCAGCATGATGTCGGCCTCATAGAATGTGTTGGGAAGTATTCCATCTTCCTCTATTTTTTGGAATAGTTTGAGAAGGATAGGTGCTAAATCTTCTTTGAACGTTTGATAAAATTCTCCAGGGAAGCCATCTGGTCCTGGGCTTTTATTTTTTGGGAGGTTTTTGATGACTGTTTCAATCTCTTTACTTGTGATTGGTCTGTTCAGATTCTCTATTTCTTCTTGATTCAGTTTTGGGAGGTTGTACGCGTCCAAGAATTTGTCCATTTCCTCTAGGTTGTCCAATTTGTTGGCGTAAAGTTTTTCATAGTATTCCCTAATAATCCCTTGTATTTCTGTGGTGTCTGTTGTAATTTCTCCTCTTTCATTTCTAATTTTATTTATTTGAGTCTTCTCCCTTTTTTTCTTAGTGAGTCTGGCTAAGGGTTTGTCAATTTTATTTATCTTCTCAAAGAACCAGCTCTTTGTTTCATTGATCCTTTCTACTGTTTTTTTTGGTTTCAATTTCATTTATTTCTGCTCTGATTTTTATTATTTCCCTCCTTCTGCTGATTCGGGGCTTTGTCTGTTCTTCTTTTTCCAACTCTGTTAGGTGCAATTTAAGGTTATTTATTTGGGATTTTTCTTGTTTGTTAAGGTGAGCTTGTATTGCTATGAATTTCCCTCTCAGGACTGCTTTTGCTGCCTCCCATATGAGTTGGTATGGTGTATTTTCCTTTTCATTTGTCTCCAGATAGCTTTTGATTTCTCCTTTAATTTCATCAACGACCCATTGGTTGTTCAGTAGCATGTTGTTTAGTCTCCACATCTTTGTCCCTTTCCTAGTTTTTTCCTTGCAGTTGATTTCTAGTTTCACAGCATTATGATCAGAAAAGATGCTTGTAATGATTTCAATCTTCTTAAATTTATAGAGGTTTGCCTTGTTTCCTAATATATGGTCTATCCTTGAGAATGTTCCATGAGCACTTGAGAAGAATGTGTACTCTGCTTTTTTTGGGTGGAGTGCTCTGTATATATCTATTAAATCCATTGCGTCTAGTTTTTCATTTAAGTCCAGTATTTCCTTATTGACTTTTTGTCTGGATGATCTATCTATTGATGTAAGGGGGGTATTAAGATCCCCTACTATTATTGTGTTATTGTTAATATCTCCTTTAAGGTTTTTTAGCAGTTGTTTTATGTACTTTGGTGCTCCTGTGTTGGGTGCATAGATATTTATAAGTGTTATGTCTTCTTGGTGAAGTATCCCTTTTATCATTATATATTGCCCTTCTTTGTCTCTCATTACCTTTTTTATCTTGAAGTCTACTTTGTCTGATATAAGTATGGCTACTCCTGCTTTCTTTTGTTTGCCATTAGCTTGGAGTATTGTTTTCCATCCTTTTATTTTGAGTCTGTGTTTGTCTTTAGAGCTGAGATGTGTTTCCTGGAGGCAGCAGATTGTTGGATCTTGGTTTTTAATCCATCCTGCCACTCTGTGTCTTTTGATTGGAGAATTCAAGCCATTTACGTTTAGAGTGATTATTGATATATGAGGGTTTAATGTTGCTATTTTATTGTTCATCTTCTGGTTCTTTTGCATTTCCTTCGTTTCTTGTCCCTTGTGTTTCGGACTGCAAATTCAATTTGGTATTTCTGCATGTTCATTCTCTTGGTTTTCTCTTTATTTGTCATGTGTGGTTCTCTTCTGGTTGTTTGTTTAGTGGTTACCGTGCGGTTTATATAAGCGATCTCCTGGATAAGAAAGTACATTTTCAGATGCCTCCTTTTTCCTGAGGCTGGGTCAGTTCAATCCCTTACCTCTTCCCCTCCTTATTTGTTATCTCTTTATTCCAGATTGTGTCATGAATGTGTGTTTCCAGTGATGAGCTTGAATTAATTTTTGATGTTTTCCAACTGTATTTTGTTCTGGTTTAGTCTCCTTGCTTTTCTCCATGCTGAAATCTTTGTATCCCCTTTCTCATTTGTTTTTTTTCAGGCCTAAGGGCCTTCTTGAGCATTTCTTGTAGTGGGGGTCTTGTGGTGACGAACTCTCTTAGCTTTTGTTTATCAGGGAGAGTTATTATTTCTCCATCGTATTTGAAGGATATTTTTGCTGGATAAAGTATTCTCGGCTGAAGGTTTTTGTCTTTCATGATTTTGAATATATCATTCCAGTCTCTCCTAGCCTGTAGAGTTTCTGTCGAGAAATCAGCTGAGAGCCTGATGGGGTTTCCTTTGTATGTTATTTTGTTTTTTTGTTTAGCTGCCTTCAATATTATTTCCTTGTCACGGGTATTCTTCAAGTTTGCTACTATGTGGCGAGATGATTTTTTATTCCTGTTTATATATTTAGGTGATCTATTGATTTCATTCACTGTTATTTCCCTTTCGTTCCCTAGGTTGGGGAAGTTCTCAGCTATTATTTCTTTGAACAAACTCTCTGCTCCTTTTTCTCTTTCTTCTCCTTCTGGAATACCTATTATCCTTATGTTGCTTTTCCTCATTGAGTCTGATAGTTCTCGAAGAATTTCTTCATTTCTCTTTAGTCTTAGCTCTCTCTCCTCCTCTACCAGGAGCATTTCTGCGTGGCTATCCTCAATAGTGCTAATTCGTTCCTCCATATTGTCAGTTCTGCTCTTTAAAGACTCCATTTTTTCCACTATCTCGTTGATTTTGTTTTTCATCTCCAATAATTCTGATTGGTTTTTCTTTAGGGTTTCAATCTCTTTTGTGACATAATCCCTGAATTCGTTGATTTGTTTCTGTGTGTTCTCTTGTATTTCGTTGAGCTTGTTTATGATAGCTATTTTGAATTCTCTCTCATTCAGGTTATCAAATTCTGTGCCTTCAGGGTTGGTTTCTGGGTGTTTGTCATTTTCCTTTTGGTCTGTAGCCCTGACATATTTTCGCAAGGATCCGACAGGGACGGCTTTATTTTTACCCGTCATGATTAAAGTTAGTCCTGCAGTTTCCCCCTGCTGCCACTAGGTGGAGATTGCGAGCGGTTTGCTCTGAGGCGGCTGCAGCCCCCGGAGGGATTATGCTGAAACGCCGGGTGTGTGGGGGGAGGGGTCCTCTCTTTCTCCTGCTTGACCCGGGGGTTTCCTTTCTGGCTCTCTTAGGGTGTTTGCTACACCCCCTAAACAGTCCGTCGTCGCTTCCCCGTGGCGATCTCGCGACAGTCTGTGAGAGCACCTGGATGGCGCTAGTTTTCCCCGCTGTGGGCCGCCCCTCCCCCCTCTGTCCGCGAACCGCGCTGTTTTTGCCGATCGATTGGGGAGGGGGAGTACAACCTCCTACCTCTCCTCCCGTCCTCCTGGGCTTCCCGCGCCTCCACCGTCCGATGTATGGCAGCAGGGATTTCTCAGAAGTCCTTCGTAGTGTTTGATTGAGCTCTGTTGGAATGTGAATGATGTTTTCGTTGTGTCGTAGGGGGCAGAGATTCAAAGAGGGAATCTCACTCCGCCATGATGCTGACGTCACTCCACCCAAAACCCCCACTTTTTTGCTTCAATCAAATGTCATGAGAAAAACACAAGCTATCAACCTTGTTGCGAAGTGTAGATGGTAAGGATAGAGTTCAAATACTACTGGTGGTGTTTGGGCAAAGAAGGATTAGAAAGCAATTGTGGGTAGCATTTGCCGTAGGTTGGCTCTGTAAGATTAGGGATAGTTCCTTTTCATGTCTGAGAAGTAACCACACTATATCTCTCAATCTTCAATTCTCACTGACTACTACAAGTTGTCCATCTTTAAGTACCAACACTTGTTCATTTCCAATCATTTCATATTTGTTCCTAATGATATTTATTGTCCTGCCTCACAGGGCTCCATCGGAAACCCTCAAAGAAAAAAGTCTCTTCTTAGTACATCTCCCATGGTCTGAACCGTTCTGACTTGGTGCACTTCACAGAATTTGGGCTGTTGGTAATCATTGTTACATAGTTAAACCTTATTAGATCATCTGATTTCCAAAGGGCAAGTTAAGAGTTTCTAGGAGCAATAGAAACTCACCTAAGTTAAAAGTAGTATTGCCAGCTTTGTCTCCTATCTCTTATATAACAAAAGGAATATAGTTTATTCCATCACCAATGCAAAATTACTCTCAGATAATCTAACGCTCTGAGTGTTTATCCTCATCCTTGACTAATGAGCAAAGAAGCCACTGGGGTAATGAAAGATAGAAATGGAAATACTTCTGCTAGGGGTAAGAGCATGGATGCCACCGTCATGTGCAAGCTAATCTTAGAAGTGACATCCCATCACTTTTGATGTAGTCTATTCTTGAGAAGCAAAGCACTAGGTCTAACCCATCAAGAGGAGGAGATTACATGAGAATTTGAATACAAGGCAATGGAGATTATTGAGGGACATCTTAGAGGTTGCCTACCACAGCCAGGAATGAGAATTGGCTTAAATAGAGGTTTATCTTTCTCACAAAACAAGAAGCCAGAGAGAGGTTCAGTAGCTTAAAATTTTCAGGGCTGCCAAGAAAGGAACAGAATGGTAGTCATCTGTTGGCATTTGATAGGAAAAAGGAGAGAGAGGAAGATGATCTATGCCAGATATGCCTCTCCTTTTAGTTAGGAAAGCAAATACTTTCTCATAAGTCTCTCTGGAAGACTTCTGTTATGTCACTTGGGCCATAACTGGGTCACTTGGGTTCCCCTAACTAGAAGTGAAGGTGGGTGGTGGATGTTTACTTCCAACTTCAGTGTAAGAGCGGCAAGGGAGCGTGAGGTTGAGAATAGCCTTTGGGTACCCATCAATAGTGTGTGCACAGTGCATACGTTTCTTTGTATTTTACTCGTTACCGTGTCCTAATTTAAGTTTGTAAATCAAAGTATGAATTAAGGCTAGTAAAATACATTTAATTTAAAAGCTCATCTGGAGATCATATTTCCCATAGCTTCAAACTTAGGACAAGATTCTCAGAAAGTAGCAAACAGCTTTATGTACTCAAGTTCATGTCACTAAATTTACAGAAAATCCCTCAGATTTTTATTTTCGGTTTTATTTGTTCCTTTTAAATTCACAATCCTAAAAGGATTAATGAATAATTCATTCCACAGCTTGAAGAATCCATTTGCCTCGGTTTTTCCCCAAAGGGCAACCTCAACATTTTAGCATTTTATAGAAGAACCTTCATAATCTGGCCATAACCTTCCTCTATGGCCTTGCTCCCTCCCCCTTCTATGCAGTCTTCTCTTCAGCAACTCGTGTTTTCTGAGCACAACATCCTCTTCTCTACCTCCCTGCTTGCTCTCTGCCTGTGGCGTCCTTCCCAACTCATCTTTCAAGGTTTACATCACATCGTACAATCTCAGATGCCTAAGGGAGTAAGGAGATAATGTAAATGAGGGGAGTGTGCTGGTGGTTGCATAGTAAACGTATAGAAATAACATTTGTAATGAGATATATTCCATTTCATTTTTTCTTAATATTTTCTCCATTCTTGATCATTCCTTTGTTTTCTCATTTTGATACAAGGATCAGCATAGGCTCCTCGCTGCCTTGAGGGATATGGCTACAGCACCATCATTGTTTTAAGAGCCATTAGAAATCCAGATCTTACTATAAAATGTCCCATTTTAAAATCATGGTGTGTGTATGTATGTATTTACTCAATTATTTTGACATGGGAAGAGAATATTCTACATGCCACGTTAAATGCATCTGTAGTCTGGAGTCAGCCTGATGACTGCCAGTTGGCAAGCCTAGACCAAAATAATTTCCACTTGAGAGTCTTTCCTAAATGCCCAAGCTAGTTAGTTACTTCCTACACTGTTCTCCAGGAGCAAAAGACTGACCTTCAACATAGTGCTTTGTATACTATTCTACACCTGTGGTCTCTGTGTAAACCCTCATCTGGACTGGGATATTTGAGGGTCAAGTCTGCCCATTTTGATTGTATTACCAGCACAGCACATGGAGTTCATCTCATAATTGATACACTGTAAACACTTGTTGCATTAATGCATCTTGAATGAATAAATGAATCTAACAAAGGCATGTAACTGACATGGAGAGGGCATGATCTAATTAGAGGACAAATAGCTTTTGATTTAGCAACAGAATACTTGAAGGAGAAATTTCCTGGGTGGACCCCTTGGTGAAGCATTGGATAGTGGCCCAAGATTCATTTGTTTCACAAGTTTGTGTTGAAAGCCCTTGGTGCATCAAGCACTCTGCTAAACAAGGGGAATTCAGAATACAACAAAACAGAAAAAAGAAATCTCAGAAGGGACAGATGAGAAATAAAAGCAACAAATTAAGCAAGTCATATTTTCAATTGTTATAGTGTATGTTTTGGAGAAAAAAGTGAAACAGGGATGGAGATGGGTGTTAGCAAGAACTTGAGGAATGGGAGCGTGTGCAAGTTTAAATAGGCTGGTCATGTTAGGTCTCTGTGAGAAGGGCACATTTGAGTAAAAACCTGGAAGAGATGAGCGAGCCAGCCAAGTGGATGGATATCTGAGGGAAGAGTGCTCCAGCAGAAGGAACAGCAAGCTCAAATCCTGAGCAAGAGTGTGTGTATTCAAAGATGAGCAGGGTGGCTGGGGTGGCTGGAGAGAAGAAAGGGAGGCAGATGGGGATGACATGAAGTTAGAGACACAATAGCAGGACAAGAGGGAGCACGTGAAGATCTCTTAGGGCCTTGTAAGCCATTTTGTGACAACTTTAATTTTTACTCCAAGTTAGAAGCCATTGGAAAGCAGAAGAGTGACATAATCTGGCATATTTTAATGGGATCATCCTGGCGATTCTATTGAGGTTAGAATGGATGGGGAGAAGAGTGGAGCAGAATGACCACTTAGACAGTGACTGAGGTAATGCAGGCAAGTATGACGGGGGCCTGAACCAGAGTTGGGGTCACAGAGGTAAAGAGACTGATAGAGAATTTGTTTCCAATCTCATTAGGTTACTAAAACAAATTAAGACTACATTCCTTGCAGAGCAGTTGGGTCACAACCTGCCCTGTCAGCTCAGCCTGAGTAGATCTCTGTGATCCTACTTTCAGTACAGCCAGAAGGAGAATGAAATTGCCTCATCACGTGCTGTTTGCATTGCAGACCATGAAGAGCTCTGGGGGGTTTTCTGATTTTCTCCTATAATCTCTTCTCCACGGGGAAGCCAGGAAGATATTTTCATAATGCAAATCTGAGTATGCCTCCTCTGTGTAAAAGTTTAATGTTTCCCCGTTCCGTGTAGGATAAAGCACAATTCTGTGTTACGGCCACAGGACACTGTTGGATCAGGACTCTCAGTCTGATGCCAGATCTTCACCATCTGCTCCAGCAAAGCTGTCCCTTTGGTACACCAGGCTCCCCTCACGCCAGGGGTTTACCCGTCCTGTTCCTTCTGCCTGGGCTGCTTTTCTCTCCCTTCTTCACCCAGTTAATTTCTTCTCATCATTTCATATCAGCACAGTGTGGTGTTACTCCCTCTGGGACAATTTCTCTAAGATTCTTGGCTGTGGTGTATTCTCCTCTTGCAGGCTCTGGTAGCGCCTGCAACTCTCCCTCCTCAGATATGTCACAGTTGTAGTTTTTATACATTTCTGTGATTATTTGATTAGTATGTCCTCCTCTTCCCAACCCTCCCACTACAGTGTAAGTTCCTAGAGAGTAGGGACTGTGTCTGCTTTTCCTCACCGTTTATTCCCAGCATTTAGCACAATGTCTAGCACATAGATATATTAGATGTATGGATGGATGAAGGAATGAATGAGTGAATAATCTGATTGATTTAGAGCTTAAGCATTACCCGTCTTGCTATTTCTCACCATTCAGCGCAATTTGTATTCTTGGAGGCGTGAATAGAGAACTGCAAGTGTTGATTGTTAGAAATGTGCTGCTGCAAAGCTGGGCTACACAGACAGCCATTTCATCCTGTCTGGGAATACATAGGCATAGTGTGAGCAATGGCAGTTAGAGCCAGAATTCATCTGGTGAATCACAGTGACCACCACTTGAGTAAACCGATGGGTTGTAATCACCTCTATTCCTCATTTGGAAGCCTGGGGACTAATGCTTTTGTTTGCCTGTGTTTTCTCCCTGGCACAGTCTGTGAGCCCAGAATGAAAAGATTGTCTTTAGCAAGCATCTCATACTCTTTGATTTTCATCAAACTTTTCATGTTTTCACGTCAAAACAACTGAAAATGATTTATATCTAAGATTGATTCAATGACATTTTTGCAGCTGGTTGCCTTTAAAAAAATTGTAAACTAGAGGTTTAAGCAAAAGTAAACTCTTGTCATAATTTCATAAGGCAAGAATGCATTGGTTCTTTCTCTTACAAAAACAAATTGATGCCATTGTACATATTTTAACTAAAATGATTTTACACACACTAAGATAAAATATGTTATCTAAAAGAGCTTAAACAAGATTCCATCATAAATCTTATAACCTAAAAAATTCTATCAATATTTGATAACCCAATTGAAGAATGATGTCTTATTTTTAGGCATTCCTCATAAATTCTCCCTCTTAATTTTCCTGTAAACAGGCTGGTGTGTTTTGCTATCAAGTCAACTTAAATGTATATTTTTATAGGGCTTTGGGTCATTATTGAAACCAGACTAATAAATGGCAAAGGCAATTGATGCTGATAAAACTTAGAAGAATAAGGTAAGCACAAAGGGAGAAGAAAATAATGTGTATCTGCTGAAAGGAAAGATAACTGGCGAATACTGATTAGGAAAGTGGTCTGGGAGTTGTAGAAAACCTCTAAAGCACGCAGCTTAATGTGCAGTTGCAGGGAAAGGGCACAGAGAATGCTAGACCATATGGCTGGGGAAAGACAATAGAAATCAAATTTGGCATCATTAATCTATGCTCAAGTGTTAATGTCACCTAAAGAATTGTTCTCTACTTTGCTCCTGGTCAGAAGAGGTGCAAAAGAATCCATTTGATGCTGAAATGGTTCAGTAAAGAGGCAGCTACAGGAATTTAATGGTCTGAGGTTGGGAGGTAGGAAAATAAGAAGATTCACAGCTCTGCTGGTAGCTGCAGACTAAGATGGGTGTCACTGCCCTGTCTTTACAGATGGGCCACTGGGAGTTCAATAAACAAGAGATATCATCGAGTTCATATTAAACTGAACTCCAGGCCACTTGGGCCAGACTCTATGGAGTTTTCCACATTCCAGAAAACCCTCAGATTTCTACCCAATCAGTTTAGCCAGTCTTTTCCCAGAGGATAGTTTGCTGTCTCCCTTGACAAGTATTTCTGTTCGTTTTATCTGCCCCTTCTGTTATTGGTCTGTTATGAGAACTAAACAAGATAATAAATATAAAATGACGCAATTCCTGGTCTATATTAAATGCTGAATTATATGTATTATTATTGAGACAATTACCCATTCTTCCTTTTTTCTATATCTCATTCCAGTCCATTTTGCTCTGGCCATTCTTCCAGTGTATTGTATTACAAAAGCATAGGTTTCAGAGCTGAGAAAAGGTATCTACTGATAATCTCATCTGCAGATGTAGAGATTGAGTCTCCAGGGAAAACATAATGAGCCCAAGATCACACAGTTGGTGTTTCTACAAGGATGTCTCTTGCATTTTCCTCAGCGCCCAGCTTGAATCCTTAGTTCAGATTTTGTATAAAGGGGACAAATACACCAGGTTCTCCCAATTCTGTCTTTGAAGTGTTTTTCCTATACATCACGTACCCGGTCACCATCCCACCATCATTTCACAATCATGCTTGGATTATTGCAGTATCTTCCTAGCTCATTTCCCAGCTCCTCTCTCTTCTAATCCATCCTACTCACCGTTGAAGGTCACAGTTCTGGAGCCATGCCATTTCTGCTGTTGCCCAAATCCTTCACGGGTTCCCACATCTGCATTCGCATAAATCTAACTCCTGTGCCTCACTTTGACTGCTCGATCGACTGCCTCTCTTCCTACGACCGCTCTTCTCCAACACATCCTTCGAGTCTAGATGGTCCACTGTTCTCAACATGTAATAAATAAGCTACAATTATGCATGTTTAAATGCACTTGCTAAAGTGTTCCCCCCACTGGGTTATGTTATATTATATTATACCATACTATATTGTATATATTATTATTATATTTCTTTCTTCTGTAAACTCTGTTCATCCTCGATGCAAGGTGATTTGGAATTGAAAAGTTGAGTGAAAATGCCAGAAAACTCCACGAAGTGGTATGTGTCCATATATACAAGTATGTATATACTTGTATACAAGTATACAACTATATATATTTTTTTCTCTGAATTACTATTCCAAAAGTAATATCCTTCACCATCTTGTAAATAAAAACTTCCTATGAGTATAGATTCAAAACAAAACAAAAATCAAAGCAATTCTTATGTCTGAATTTTCCCTACTTACAGGGCCAGTTCTTTGATTAAAAAAAATAAATTGGATTTATTTAGCTTGATTTGTTTTTGATCATAGTTGAGTGTTACCAATACCTTGATATCCTCTCTGTGTTTGCAAATTGACTTTTTAATGAATTGGTGCAAAACTTCTTTGAATGTTTCTGGTAACATTACTGTTTTCACTGTTGCAAATCTGAGTTGACAGTGCTGTAGGATGCTGCAGACAACAAGATGCAAGATGCAAGATTCCCCCATTGGACTGGTTGTCTTGTCCATACAAAGCCAGAACCATCACAGGTCACCATAAATCTCCTGGGGACTTTTAGCACATAAGTTCTTCCTAAAGTCTCCATGACTGTGTTTATGGTATGCAGATATTATGCAAAATATCACAGTGCTGGATACAGTAGTAGAGGGTGCATATGATATCAATGAACCTAACACATATAGACGAATTTAAAATGATCTTTATAATATTAAAGTCATTTTTGACTTCTTCCTAAGCAAAGACAAAGACAATTTTACTCCACCTGAAAGCAAATTTTAAAGGTGTAACTTTTTAAGTTGGTAAAATCCTCAAGTGTTATAAAGTATATTCTGGGATGGTGCGCTAATAGCCAATTATTCGGTCTTTTAATTTGAACCAGACTGATCCTTGAGTTCACTCCATGTGGTGCTCTCCTCCCAAGTTCTTACTTGCCAAGTGAAGGACCTTGACTTGATCCCAGCTCCAGCCTTGCAAAGCAAAAGCACTAACTGATTCCAAATGCACACTGAGGTGAAAAACTATAAGATACCTCTTTGAAAATTCAAAGGGTGGTTCTTGACATTTTATCTGACATTAGAGGAGGCGTACCATGATCTGAAAGCCGACCTTTCAGTCTTTAAAAAGTAGCTATGGGAAAAAAAGTATCATTCCTCCCAACCTAGCAAAATGTATTTTTACTTTGATATATGACCATCCTTTCTGGGTTGTATTTCACACTGGAGTGCCGCAGTATCGCCTGGATTTTGTTAATGTGTCCATTAATTTGATTTATAACTAATGCTGTTCTGGGCTTCTATTTTGAACTTAATGTAAAATAATAATGAAATTTCTTTTTCTTATGATGTAACTTCAAATATGTCTGTATGTTTTCTGGAATTGGAATTACAAATTACAAATTTGCGGGACATAATTAAAGAATAATTTAAATATATAGGACATAAAGAATCCTGATAATTCAGAGTATATTTTTTCCTGAATTAAATTAAGTAAATTCTATCCAAATCCTGTTTTATTCAGGAATTAGAGCCATCAGTGAGCGAGCACTATCGAGTCTGATGTCCAGGCTCAGTAATTTTGTAGCTATGTTACCTTGAGTAAGTTACATATTCTTTCTCAGCCTCAGTTTCTTCTTCTGGAATGTGTGTAAAATCTAAGTATTTATCGCATTGGTTAATTGTGTGCTGCACATGATAGGTCTCAATAAAAGTAGCTACAATAATTGTTATTGCTATTTTTTCTGCATGCACTCTCATCCTCTGTTAATCTTCATTTGTCCTTTGTTTCTACGTGTTTTCTTATAATTCTGCATTTTTTTACTTATTCTTCTTCTGTGTACTTATTTAACTCCTCAAATCTAGAGTACACATTATATTCCTGTTTTTTATGCCTTCTGTACAATGTCAAGTGATGATAGTCAATGCTTATTTATTGAAGTTTAGATTAGCCATTGAAACTTAGATGTGGATCATGACCTGAATCAAATGTTACCTGTAAAGGACTGGTAGTTTTAGTACACTTTCCTCTCCTTTGGAGAATGTCGCACACTTTCCCTGATTCTAAGGGTGGAATTTGAACTAGCCTGGGCTAGCTGTTGTATAAAACCTTCCTTAGGTATAGATTGTGTTGAATAGGCATTCAGACAAACCAGATCAATTAAATATTTCCCAAATTTTCTAATGGACTTTGCAAAAAAAGATTTTCTCTTCTCTCATCTGTAAAATATGAAGAATACTACATCTATTTCATAAAATTCCTTTGGTTAGTAAATGAATATTAAAGAATGTAGAAATGTCCTGGCATAAAGTAAGTTCTCAGTGAATGTTATAGCTCAACGCTGGTTATTATTATTGTTGTTATTTTGTTGGTATCATCTTTCTTCCAGGCATGCTACAATGGTAGGTTATGGGTCTGTAGCTGTAGAGGCCATCTTGCCCATCACATAGGGAATGTCTGAACAAAAAAATGAAGCCAAGCAAAAAGAATTCTTAGGGATGATGAAAGAGATAATGGCCAAGGGATACTGCTTGTGTCCATAAATCCAACCATTCCTGAAGGCCAGGATGCAGTACTGGAATCCCCAACCAAATACATGAGCCGATAAATTTCCTTAAAAACAAAGAAACAACTAATGTGAGCTTTTTTCCTTCTCATCACCATGAAAATATTATCGAATGATCTTTTCACTGAACCATGTAGCCATCAAATGAGCAATTCCCTGGCAATTTGATTAATGTGAAAGACAGATTTGATGTTCAAGACTGGATCGATCTCTCGCTCGCTCACTCTCTCACACACACAAGCATGTGCAGGACTTCTCTTGCCTGTATTACCTGATATTCAAGACTGGATCTCACACACACACACACACACACACACACACACACACACACAAGCATGTGCAGGATTTCTCTTGCCTGAATTATCCAGATGTTTTTCAGTTAAATACTTGACTTTATCTGCATAGCCATAATGCATTAAGAATGGACATGATGCTGAGATAGAAGACAATTTAGAATCATTACGACAGTTCCACCTAATTAGGAGACCCAGAGTGACCCACGAGGATCCGCAGTCACTGTCACCATGACCAGATGTTCTAGATGTTCACACTCAGTGTGAACACAGGAAACAGGAGCTTCTTAAACATGTGGAACTAAGAAAGATACACTGGTCTAAGCATGAGGAAGTAAGTGGTCTTTGGGCATGAAATTGTGATGTGTGCCTTCTGCATATTGCAGAGCTTGGATCATTAAACAACTGAAAATAAACCCTCAGTTTTCCTTTGGTTACTTGCAAATTTCAGAGTGAATTAAGCTCAAGTCAGCTATGTTCAGAAGCTTCCCAAGTGAACAACGTTCTTAATAATTTCTACATGAATGTCACTATATTTAACTTGAATTTATGTTGGATTTATGTCCACTGGAGGTAAAAAAAGATGTGCCGTTAAGTAATTTCCGTGGTAACAATGCCCATTGTTTCAGTTAACACACACCTTAACAAATCTTTCATTCAAAGGTAACTTTACCAGGTCAATTAGAAATGTTTAGTAATATTTCTATTCTATACCTTTTCTTAATAATAATATTTAACTCCACATATATAATGTTATATAATAATTATATATAATATATATTAATATAATATATAATATGATATTATATAATAATTTACAGACATAGTCTGTAATGGCCAATACTTAATATGATCTGTAACAGTAATAATCTGTAATCGGCAATACTGTAAAAAAGCTAGTAGTTCTCAAAATATATCAGCTAAATTTTCTCCAAAGATACAAAGGATTTGAAAGTGAATATTATCAATTGACATATGAAGGAAATAAATAAATACAAATATTCTTATTGTTTGTAATACTATTAAGTAAATATATATATTTGCATAGGTACATGTCTGACTAGAATTGTTTTAAAGGTGGTATGAAATATCACCTTGAATTAATTCTTTCACATAACACATTTATCTTGTGGATCCCAGGCTAGTACATTTCCCAAAACATGCAGGAGCTTTTGTTTTTCATTGCCTTCTTTTAGTGATTCCCCTCTGCCTCCATTTTATGCTGTTCTCTCACATCTCTGCTTTTTCTCTAAGGTCAGTTCTCTCTCACTGTATCATTTTCTCTTAAGACAGTTGGTGGCATTTAAAGGTGGGATTTAACTATTAGCACAATCTTGCCTTTGCATGGCTGCCTTCCCCCAAGGAACTGGCTTTCCTTTGAAATTGGCTTTAGGTTTGACAGACCCTCTGCAGTTTCGCATTATTGCTAGCCCAATAGAGAAAATGAAGCCAAGCAAGTTGATCAGGTTATCCTCGGGCAAAAGATCCAGCAGGGATTTATAAGCCTGATTCTCTTAAGGAAATCAGAATCCAGTTTTCCATTTACCCATCCCGTTTTTCAGAATTACCAGCTCTAGGCGGTTTTAAAGATAAGGAATTGGAATGGATTCTGAATGGTGAAATCAACTCCTGCTATGAGGTTATCTTAAAACATGGGTCAAAACAGCAAGCCCCCGCACTTCCCGGCCTCAACAACCATCACCAAACAATCTATATCTCTCTTTAGTAGATTTCCTCTAGAAAAATCTTGGAAGAAACTTAAACACTTCAGAGTAAGGGACTATGTTAACCAAAGGTCAGGAAGCAGACACTAGGTTAATTGAGGAAGAATTTTCTTGTTTCACAGAGGGAATATTGGACAACAGGCTGTTTCTTTAAGCAATAAGGAGAAAATAAGTCTGGCATCCTGTCCTTAGATCATTAAACAGAGATCTAAGGAAACTAATATGCGTGGACTCTTGAGTGCTGTTACTGCACAAACCTTTGCAAATGGTCAACATCCACCACCATGTTTTTTCTGCTCTGTTTCTTAATGTTATATATATCTGATGAGTGCTAGATTCAAGAG
Organism: Tapirus indicus; assembly: GCA_031878705.1. Lineage (NCBI taxonomy): Eukaryota > Metazoa > Chordata > Mammalia > Perissodactyla > Tapiridae > Tapirus > Tapirus indicus. Next base: position 179,545 of record JAVSPQ010000050.1, read on the forward strand.
TAAATAATTTTGTAAAGGAGTTAGATCTGTTACATTGTGTCCATTGTCCAGCATCCTTGTGACCTTGTAATGCAAATTTAAGTTACAGGTGGGAAACTGGAGGCAACATCTCTTTCTTCATTTGCACAGAGCCAGTTTAAATCATTTCCTCCTTGCAGAGAGAAGGAGCTGGCCTCTTGAGGCTTAGCTTTGCATTACTCAGAATATGCAGGCGAATGTGAGGGGAGGTGTCACACCAAATGTAGGTGAAGAGGAGGATGCTAATTAGGAACCATCATTCAATGTCACTTCTACATTAGATTCAGAAAAATCCATTAGAACACTCCATCTTATTTTTCTCAAGAGATCGTGATCCAAGCTACTAACCTCATCAAAACAAACACCCATAATCGCTCTTTATCCACTTCACCACAGTTCAAGCTAAATTTAGGTCTCATTTGACTTTCACCAGCATGTTTTCTAAATGTATTGTAAGCATGTCTTCATTTTGAAGAAATCACTACCACAGCCCACATACATCTTTGCCGACATGCATTTTTGCCAAACTAGGACAGTTCATTGGAAATGTAAAGATCCTCTCTTTGGGCCCAGAGACTAATTCTTCTTATATACACTGCCCAGAATTCTCCTGAAGAACTAGAAGGACTTACAACTAGAATACACAACCACGATCTGGGGCTTTGAGGAGGAAAAAAAAGGAAGATTGGCAATAGATGTTAGCATAGGGCAAATCTCTCCCTTCCAAAAAAAAAAAAAAAAAATTATTTTGCCACTCATCTTGTGTCAAGCCCAGAGGTGGAGGTTTGCTTATTTTTCACTTCTACCTGTCTTATTCCAAAATGCCCTTTTCTTGTTCCTCTCTGGTGTTTAATATCCCCGACTGACAGGTAACTGGAGGCCCAGAGTGGGTAGGATTTGCCTGATGTCGCACAGCAGGGAGGGGAAGGTGGGTTCCAGAATTCCTGTCCCAAGTCAGGTGTGTGTGTCTGCACCCAGCACCAGCACCAGTGTGAGGATCAGCCTTGCCCAGGCATCCCTGGCAGTTGTGCAGCAATGGATCAGCAGACTCTGGGTGGTAGGAAGCAGCATCGTCCACAGAGGTGTTGGATTCTGCTTTTGAGGTATCTGCTGCTGTTTGGAATTGCGAGGTCCAGCTCTGAACCCAGATGACAAATGCTTGTGGTCCTTCCTCATTCCCTGCTGCCTTTCGCTGACGTTCATTCTGGTGGCCCTTGCCTCCTGCCCTGCCACACTCCTCACCCTTCCCCACTGCCTTCCCAGGGTCCAGGCCTGTTGGACCATGTGCCCTCCGCCAGCACACCCTTTCCCCTGTTCCTTCACACATGCTGTCCCCTTAATTCGGCTCAGTCGTCCCACTATAGGAACATGTTATTCACTGAACTCATGTTCATGCCGAGTCTGCTGTGCAGCAGATGCCCCGCTGGGCTTCAGGAATACAGCAGCAAGGGCTGAAATTCACCCAGGGGCTCCAGGGGCTCATCCCTGAGTAAGCAGGTCACTGAAGGAGGAGCACACACTATCTAGGCCAAGTGAGAGGTGAGAGTCAGGGAGGATGCACCTGTGCAAAGGCCCTGAGGTGGCCGGTTTGAAGCACAGTAAGATGTCCATGTGAGTTCAAGATGAGAACAATGGCCATCCTGCCCATTGACACAGGACCAAACGCTGTCCTTTCCCACCCCAGCCTCTTTCCTGGGCTGACTTTGTAGTCAGAGGGTTTGAGTCTGAATCCAGGTCTGTCACAGCTTATAGCTGTGTGATCTGGGCCGGTGGCTTCCCCTCATGAATCTCCAGTTCTCTCGTCTGTGAAATGGGGGAGAGGCTGTGCAAATAATAGGACCAATTCACAAGGCATTGGAGAAGTCTAGATGAACAAGAATAATGCACCTGAAATGCTACCATGCTCAGTGCTCACTGTGCCCTGCGATTGTCTATTGTTCGGATTATTATTACTCCTTTTGTTCAGAGCTGGTATGACTGTGGAGGCAGTGCAGGCTAGTGGATAAGGTCACAGGCTTTGCTGTTAAACTAGGGAGTCGAGGAAGTGCTAGCTCCTCTACTTGCCTGCTGTGTGACCTTGGGCAAGTCACTTAACCTCTCTTAGCTACCTTTTCCTTATGCACAAAATGGGGAGGATAATTCTAAGAGAGACTTCTGGTATGTGCTTGCATGTGTTGGCCCAAGGACAGACTGTACACATGAAACCACTTGGCTTGGTTGCTCCAGGAGAGTGGAGATGAAGCAGGGATGGAGAGGGGGAGAGCAGCAGGCACAGGGGAGACTGTGAACTTGCTCTTGACACATCTCTCTACTGTTTGATTTGCTCCGAGGAACATGTCCTCCTTTTGCAATTAAAACAAAGAAGCCCCAGAAAGTGGAAAAGTTAGAGTGAATAAAAGTACTACCTTCCTCCTAGGGTGTAGTGAGGATTAAATGAGTTAATACCCGTAAAGTGATTAGAATAGGGCCTGTATGCAGTCAGTGCTGAGTAAATGTTAGTCGTGATAATACTATAATAATTATTATAGTATTATCACTGTCACTGTTACTTTTCAACCACTTCTGCAAAATTGTGAACATCTGTCATGTACTCCGAGAGAAACAGGGGTCCTCTAATCCGGAGAGGTAGGAGGTGCCTGGAGGCCCAGGGATGCTGAGTCACCTGTTCCAGGGAGGAAGGTGAGAAGCACCCAGGTGGCTCTGGGCAGGGCACCAGCCTCCTACCCCACCCCCTGGGCAGCCCCCTCGCTCTTATCTAGTGCTGCCAGCTTTGGGGGCTCCTCCGCCCTGGAGTGGGAAGGGCAGGTGCATCCTTTTAGTCTGGTGACTAGGGAGTCCCTTGAAAGTCTCAGAAAGCCTGAGGGGTAGGGAGGGGGCATCTGGGTAGAAACTGAGTCAGGGCTAAGCAAGGGAGTCTGCAATTGTGACGTCCAGCCCTCCTCAGCCCCGACAGATAGTGGGGATGGGGGGCCCATAGGAGGCCCAGAGATGAAGGTGGCTCTTGTGGGCCACCAGGCAGATGGCTGGGGGTTCTCATGGAGCTCCTCCCTGTCTGCAGGCTGGGGTCCCCAAGCACTGGCCCAGGGAGAAGCAGGAGAATTTGGTTTTATTTTTAAGATGAAGACGACCTTAAAAGTGGCGTGTAAGCATTTCAGAGAATCAGTCTCTGTAGATGTCGTTTGCATAACAAGAGTCTAAATCATCAGTAATGGAAGAAACTGCAAAGAGGAGGAGCAGAGAGCCTCTGGGAGCAGAGGCGGCCTGTGAGCACCTGTTTCAAGTTTGTGACTCCGCCCTTGGGTTCTTGGACGGTGAAGGAGAAGGAAGTGGGAAACACCTCGGGTGCGGTTGGGGATTGGGGCTGATCCCCGCCTTGTGGGGCCTAAAGCTTAGAACTTATACAGGTATTTGGGTGGAGCTTTTAAAGAAAAAGAAGCCAGAATTATGTGTGGGATCTAGAAGGGGCTCGCACAAGTGAGGAGCCCTGTTTCAGCTTCCATAGCTTCCCAGGAAACCTGTCTCTGGTGCTGCCAGGGTTTGAGTAAGAAAACCTTCATCCATGTGTCTGCCCTCGACTGACAGGCTGTGTGACCTTGACCCGGCCACCTCTCCTCCCGTGGACCCCAGGAGATGGTGCATTTGAAGGCTCTGTACGTGCATAATAACAGCAACACTGAGGGTTTCTTTCTCCAGAGAGATGAATGGCACGAGGCTTTTTCAAGACTCCAGATAGGCCGCTGTGCCATACTGAAGTGCTGTTTTGACTCACGCACCCATTAAGCTACTTAATAGCTGCCTAATGTGTCTCTCATTTTTATTCTTGTTTCAAAGCTAATAATGTCTCGTGCAAGGATGCCAGTAATGTGGTAAAACCTCCTGTTTGACTGGACCAGCCTTCCTCTTTGTCAGCTGCAAGCCCCCTGCATGATCTGCACTGGGCTGGCCTGAACTGTGTCTGTGCCCACACGCATGTGTGTGCATGCACACTCTTGGGGTTCCTCTTTCTGGAGTCCTCTTCCCTCCTTAGTGTGTGTTGAACACACTGCCACACACGAGCATCAGTGCCCAAGCTAGTGTTTTGTTTTGGTGATTTTGGTCCTAGCTCCTCTGTGCCCTACCCTATCCAAATCAGGTCAGCACCAGGTCTGGCTTGACCCTGAGGCTCAAATTATGTCATCAGGAGTTACCTTAGCTCTGCTTTCCATGTTGGCCTCACTCTTCGGTCAGTTCGCTGCATGTAGTGGCCCTGGCAGCCCCTCAGGGAGGAGAGAGCTTCTCATTCACAGGAGTTCTGTTGCAAGTCCTAGCACGGGATGGCTGGGCCCAGGTCACATGTCCATCGTCAGACTGGTTACTGAAGCAAAGGGGATGAAGTGCGCTGATTGGCCAGATCTAGGTCATATGCTTACTTTTTGATTCTGGTATATAGATGGTTAACTTCACCCAAACCACATGAACTAGGAAAGGCTGAAGGGGAGTTTCAAGGGGGAAAAGAGGTACTGTTGGCATAAGATGAGGAGATAGAAGGAGAGGGCACACAGGAAAAATAGCCACAGATGTCCACTACCCCACCCAGGGCAGTGGAGCATCCTGGGATCTGAAGGAATAAGTTCACCCTACAACTGGCAGAAAACCCCACTCAAAACCCCTGAGAGCCACATGTGACATCAGGGGTTACGGAGCCCAGAATTGAGAGCTAAATGGATACAGGGTCCAAGGCACATAGAGTAGAAAGAAGCACAGGGTTTCCTGCTGGCCTGGCAGGCAGGGGGCTGAGCAGAAGCACAGATGCCCGGGGCTGTGTCGCGACGGAGCCCAGACATGGATAGGAAGGAGCAGGTAAGAATGCATCAGGATGGAGGCCTCTGGAGGAATTCTCCCAGAAGCTGGCTGGAAATGAGCATCTCGAGCTCCACTCCAGATCTCCTGCATGAAAATCTGAATTTTAATCAGACCCCCAAAGGATTCACATGCCCCACTAGCCTAAAAGACTCGTCTCTTAGTCCTCACATTCAGGAATGGTAGGACTTAGGTCTTAAGTTCAGACTTCCTGGAATGCAGCGTGGCAATGTGTATGAAGGAGCCTTAAAAATATTCATGTTCTTTGATCTGGTATTTCTACTTCCGAGACTATTACTTAATGAGATCATCAGAGGCAGGGACAAAGAATGTTAGGCACCAAGATATTCATTGCAGTATTACCTATAATCAGAATCTATAACATATTCACAAATAGTAAAGGGTGAAGTCAAGTATTGCACGTTATACATCGACTGTTATGTAACGATTTAAAATGTTTTACAAGAACTTTGCAGGGAATGGGCAAGGAATATAATCATAAACAAGACAGACACACTGCCTGCCTCTAGGAGCTGACATTCTCCTGGGGAAGATTGACAATAAGCAAGTGGACAAATGAGATGACTTCAGATTGTGACAAGTACACAGAAGGAAGATGGGATAATGTGGTAGAGGATCACGGGTGGGTTGGGGAGGGGTATTCAGGTGGGGGATACAGAGGGAGCCTGTCCTAGGAGCTGTCATTTAAAGTGAGATCTAGTAAGTGAGAGGGAGCCAATAAAATGAACAGCCAGGACATCTTCCAGGCAGAGGGAACAGGAATTAGCAAGATGTCACAGTCGGGAAGCTTGGCCGTGTGAGGGATGTGATGGAAGATGTGTGACTGGAGCAGGATAAGCCGGGGGAGGTGGGAGGATGAGGAAGCTGGAGACGTGAGCAGGGCCAGACCCCTCAGGCCTCTTAGGCTGTGGGTGGACTTGGGGTTTTGTTCTGAGGGCAGTGTTACAAGAGTGGCTGGAGAGGGGGTGTGACATCAGTCAGATGGCAGAATAGGAGGTCCCAGCTCTCATCCCCCATAGAAACACCAATTTGACAACTATCTACAGGCAAAAACATCTTTGTGAGAGCTCCAGAGTCCAGTTGACAGGTTCCAGCACCCCAGTGGAGCACACAGTCCGAGATTGGTCACACTGAAAAGTGTGGGAAAAGCAGGTTCACTTAGCTCACATCAGCCCTCCCCCAGGCTGACAAACTCAGAGCTGAGAGAGATCCCCCAGCCTACTTCTTTCACAGGAGAGAGGACAAGTGAGGGTTCAGTTCCCCAGCCTTTGGGGGCAAAACAGTCCAAAAGGCCTGCTTGTCTACATGCACGCAGAACACTGGGGGAATCAGTGTGGCTAGATCACCTGGGAGCAGCTAAGAAGGAAAAGTTCAGAGACCCATAGCAACTAGCACCTGTGCCTGCAAAACCACAATGCCCCAGAGATGGTGCCCCACACACTCCCACAGATGGCACATGCATCACAGGAGCCAGCAAGGATCTCAACCAGCTTGCCTCTGCAGGGTTGGGTGAAGGCCACAACCCCGAGACTGTTCTTTCAAGAGGGAGGGACAGGTGTGGAACTTGTGCTCATTGTCCTGGCGTCTCAGTGCACTGCCCTAGAGAAAAGGGATGGGTGACTCTTGGCACATGATATGGCTCTGTGGGATAGGGAGCAGGCATAAAATCCTAAAACATACCCTTTGGGAGGGAGGGATATGGAGTTTGCACTCAGTGCCCCAGCATATCAGGGCACTGACCTATGGAAAAGGAATGAGCAGCTCTCAGCACCTGACCCCTCTGTGGGATCAAGAGAAGGCACACAATCCCAGGACTACCCCCTATCCCCCAGAGGGAGTGAGAGGAGTGGAGTAGGCACGTCTGTAGAAAAGGTTTGAGAGATCCAGTGAAGGTCTTTCCCTCCTGAAGCCAGTCCATGAAGACTGGAAGAAGTCACTACTTCTTCAGATGTGCAGACACCAACACAGGCTACAAGGATCACAAAGAATCAGGGAAACATGACACCACCAAAGGAAGAAAACAAAGCTCTAGTAACTGATCCCAAAGAAATGGAGATCTACAGATTGCCTGACAAAATATTCAAAACGGTCATCTTAAAGAAGCTCAGTGAGCTACAAGAGAATGCAGATAGACAACTAAACAGACGGCTTCTGGAACTAAAGAATACAATGACTTAACCTGTCCTCGAGTTCACTGATTCTTTCTTCTGTTTGTTCAAGTCTGATATTGGCGCTCTGTATTGAATTTTTCAGTTATTTGAAATTATCTAGTCAGAGGAGGAAAAGGAAGAAGAATGATAAAAGACTGTAAGACTTATGGGACACCATAAAGAAAACCAATATAACATAATGGGTGTTCCAGGAGAAGAGATAGGGAAAGGGGCAGAAAGCATACTTAAAGAAATAATAGCTGGCAACTTTGCAAATCTGGGGAGAGAAGTGGACATCCACGTTCATGAAGCCCAAAAGACCCCAAATGAATTGAACTTAAAAAGGATCCACACCAAGACACATTAATGAAGTTGTCAAAAGTCAAAGACAAGGAGAGCATTTTGTTTTTGTTTTTTTGTGTTTTTTTGGTGAGGAAGACCAGCCCTGAGCTAACATCGGTTGCCAATCCTCCTCTTTTTGCTGAGGAAGACTGGCCCTGGGCTAACATCCGTGCCCATCTTCCTCTACTTTATGTGGGATGCTGCCACGGTGGCGATCGAACCCACCCACTCCAGGCTGCCAAGCATGGACTAAACCACTGCACCATCGGGTGGCCCCAAGGAGAGCATTTTGAAAACAGCAAGAGAACAGTGACTCAGCACATACAAGGGAACGTCATAAGATGATCAGCATGGTTTTCAAGAGAAACCTTGAACATCAGGATAGAGTAGGGTGATGTATTTAAGGCGCTGAAAGAAAAACACCTACCAGCCAAGAACATTATACCTGGCAAAACTGTATTTTACAAAAGAAGGAGAGAGAGAGACTTTCCCAGAGAAACAAAAATTGGGGGCAGGGGTTGTTACCCCTAGACCTGCATTACAAGAAGTGCTTCCAGTTGAAATGAAAGGATACTAAACAGCAGCACAAAAGCATATGAAAGTATAAGTCTTCTTGGTAAAGGTAAATACATAGGCAAATATAAAACAATGTAATACTGTATTGGTGGTGCATAAATCACTTTTAACTGCTCTATAAAAGTTAAAAGACAAAAGTATTAAGAAAAACTGTAACTACAAAAATCTGTTATTGGATGCACAATATAAAAGATGTGAATTGTGACATCAATAACATGAAATGTGTGCCCAGGAACAGATGTCTTCACAAGTGAATTCTACCAAACATTTAAAGAGGAACTAATACCAGTCCTTCTTAAACTCTTCAAAAAAATAGAAGAAGGAACACTTCTGAACTCATTTGTGAGGCGAGCATTACCCTGACACCATGGCCAGATGAAAAATGAAAAATAGAGCTACCAAATGATCCAGCAATCCCACTTCTGGGTTTATACCCAGTGGAATTTAAATCAGGATCTCAAAGAGATATCTACACTCCCATGTTCATTGCAGCATTATTCACAAGAGCCAACCTACATGTGTATCAGCTGATGAATGGATAAAGAAAATGTGGTATACATACACAATGGAATATTATTCAGCCTTGAAAAAGAAGGAATCCTGCCATTTGCAACAACTTGGATGAATCTGGACGACATTATGCTAAGTGAAATAAACCAGACGTAAAGGGACAAATGCTACATAATTCCACTTACTTGAGGAATCTAAAGTAGTCAAGCTCATAGAAGAAGAGAGTAGAATAGTGGTTGCCAGGGGCTGAGGAAAGGGGAAGTGGAGAGGTATTAGTCAAAGGGTACAGGGTCTCAGTTACTCAAGCTGAGTAAGTCCTAGAGATCCACTGTGCAGCAGAGTGCCTCTGGTTCATAATGCTGGATTGTGTACCTAACACTTTGCTCAGAGGGTAAATCTTATGTTGAGTATTCTTACACACACATACACACACAGTAACAAATGTGAAAAGGGTGGAGGAAGCTTTTGGAGGCAATGGATATGTTTACGGCATAGATTGTGGTAATGGTTTCACAGATGTGTCCTTATCTCCCAAGTCATCAAATTGTATGTTAAATATATACAGCTTTTGTATATTGATTATACCTTAATAATGTGGTTTTAAAAAAGGAAGAGTGGATGGAGAGGAAACTGACTTGGTTTAGAAAGCTGCAGAAGGCCTCGTGGCCAAGGCAACTGGGACACTTCTACAGTCCATGTTAAGTGAGCAAAGCTGGCATAGAATGATACAAACTGTCATTTTGACTATATAAAAAAATGGATAGACTACAAAGCCCAGAAGTAAACATGGAAAAATATTACAGTGATTACCTCCAGGTGGTGGAGTTGCAGAAGACTTTTACTTGTTTTTCTTAAGCCTTTCTGTATTTTTTTCACACAAGACAAGCAATAGAGGTGATTTCAGAATGTGAATTTGTGCCAGTCACAGTGATTAGTTGCAGATGACACAATCCACTCTTTTTGGTTTGAGCAGAGAGGAATTTATTCCTGGGTATTAGGACTGAGATTCCAGGACTACCAGGGGACCAAGCGTGGATGCCCCATGGCCAGGGACTAACACTAACAATCACCTGGACAATCATTAACCCCACCCAAGACTGTTGCCATGGAAACCCCACTGCCTCTGATGCTCAGGCCCAGACATTGGAGTGTGCTGCTGTGGGAGAACCCAGGCCCCTCTGTTTCCTGCCAGCCAGGAGCCCTATCCTTCACCACCTTGGGTTGCTGACTTCCATCTTTTGAATCTCGGGCGGGCGTCTGTCCAGAGGAGCTGAGGCCACTGGCAGAACCCTAGCTGCAAAGCAGTCAGGGAAATGTAGATTTCAGTTTTTCCAGAGACTCACATGCAGTTCCCCTGCTCCCTCTGCTTCCTGACCACCCGGGTGCTTCGCAGTGTGGCCGTGCATGGTGTGGCGTGCCCCCTTCTCTGGGAACTGTAACAAACTGTCTTTTCAATGGCATCATCTCCTGCTCTGTTGGACTTGATGAAGCTCAAATTTTCCATTAGTATATTCTATTTTAAACCAGCCCTAAAAGACACTTTAGAGACACTTAGTGTAAACAAATGAAGAACAAATGAACTATGTACCCTTTTACAATATCTTCAACAAATTTAATTTTTAATATACATTAGAGTTCCTTTTCCCCATAAAATTGGAGGCTCCATAAGACTGGAGGGCATATCAGAAATCACACGGACAAGACCAGCCCCTTGGGAAGTCCTAAATATCTGTCTCCCCAGACTGAGGGCTCAGGCCAAGGCTTGACCGAGTCCCAGTTTCTGCCCTCGCACTGTGACTGGAATTTGGTTGGTTTTTCAAATTCACCTTTTAAACTTGTCAGCTCGGCAGGGAACTTGTCAGTTCCACACTCATCTTTCCAGCAATAATCAAGTTACACCACGCGTGAGATGGCCTGTTTTCTGAGTTATTTGATGAGAATCTGCAGATAATAACAAGGAGTCAGCCCAGCCTATTTCAGAACAAGGTGCACCTTTGGGAGACAGTGGGGGGTGCACAGTGTGGAGGACAGAACAAGAGGATACCCTGGGAGATACCAGCTCCAGACTCGTTTACCTGGGGGCATTGGCCTTGACACACTAGATTTCCAGAGAAGCGCCGGGAGAGGGGAGTGGGTTGGAGCTGAGCTTGGCTGTCACCCCGTGGGAAGGAGGGCTGAAAATTTCAGACAGCTGTGGCCCTGGGAGCAACCTGACCCGAGGGAAGCCCACAGCAAGTCCCCTCCAACACTGCTGTCCTGGTCAGGCTGCGGTTCGGCTGCTGTGACAAAGGGCCCCCACAGGAGAGCGGCAAACAGAAGTGGGCTTCTCTCCCATGCTCATGCTGGAGGCAGACAGTCCAGGGCTGGCCTGGTATGTCTGCTGCAGGAGGCTCCTCTCCCTGTGGCCCTCTCACCCCAGAGGAGTTGCCCTCATCAATGTGGGTCAGGATGGGGCTCCAGCCCCAGAGCTCATGCTCCCAGCAGCAGGACAGAGGGAGAAGCAGAAAGAAGGCCCTGCTTCTCTCTCCTAGGAAATATCCTGGAAGCCACACAAATTGCTTCCCTTCCCATCCTAGAGGGAGAGCTTGGTTCCACGCCCAGCCCAGCTGCAGAGGAGGCTGGGGACTCTGTAGTCTTGGGTGGCCACATGCCCAGCTGAAAGTTAGGTGTTCGGTCGCTCTGAGAAGTGGACAGTGCTGTTGGGAGCCACCTGAACCTCTCTGCCACACCCCTTTTAATGTTCCCTCCCTCCACCCGACCCCTCCCTATCCTGAGTTCATCATTTATGAAAAATTGTCCATCAAATTGCATTCAGTAATTCATAATTCAGGAACCAGCTGAAAATCATGGGCCAGTGAGTGCTTTTCATTAGATTTCCTGGCAAATCACTGCTGGGGCTCCACTACCGATTCTGAGGTTCTCTCCCACCCAGAGACCACTGTGCATGTGCAGCCAGCAGCATCTTCTCCAGTGGCAGTCGATCATGTCACTCCCTGCTCACAGTTCCCCTCCTCCTCAGAACAAAACCCAAAGCCATCCCTGTGGAACTGAGCTTGGACTCATGGGGAGAGATCAGAGGCAGCTGCTGGCCCAGCCAGTCAAGGCCCAGAGGTCACAGGAGAGGAGAAAGTCCTGTTAGCAGAGCATTCTTTTATCGGGGCTGACTGCTTTCCAGGCTGCGAGCTGGAGGGTATTTCAGCTTGGAGACACAGAGCCAAGTGCACCAGTGGGAGGTGGTCCTAGAAACAAGGGGTGCTGGTGCAACCACCCACTCCCCAGCCTCACTCCCCACCTCTGTCTTGTATGTGCCTAACCCTCCAGCTTCCTTCAGTCTGGAATGCCTCCTCCCCATTTCTCATGGTCAGAGCCATGCATTGGGGCCCCGCTAGACACCACTTCCTTCAAGATGTTGTCCTGATAGCACCAGGAGCAGGTGAGCGTGTGCTGTGCTGTGAATGTCCTTCCTCTGTACCTGTGAACAGGTGACTGTACTATAGTTAGGTCCTTGTATTGTCTCCCCAGCTGGACCGTGCTCTTCGGGTCGGATCTATGTCCGATTTCGTCTCGGGGAACCCAGTGGAGTTTGGCCAAGTGCCCGGCATGTGGGCTTCCCAGAGAGTAAGCCTCATGGGCAGAGAATCTGTGGGAAAGTGAACAATTCAGTGTGAGTCAAGTGCAAGGAGGGGGTGGTAGTGAAAAGGTGTGCAGGGGGACAGGTCACAGGGGTCCCGAAAGCCCACTAAGGAACTGGGACTTGCCCTGAAGGGAATGAGAGCCATGCACAGATTTCAAGGAGAGCGACACTGCTTGACCACATATCGGGCTGTTTAGTGAAAAGAAAATCAAAATGGGAGACATGAAACGAGAGTGACAAAACTCCTGGCCCGTGCTCAGCCCTCTTCTGACTTCCCCTGGCCCTGCTGTCAGTGGGTGAAGGAATATACTCTCTGACTGGCCACATGCTAGGATCGTCCCTGGGCAGTCTCATGAGCATGTTGGAAGACTACACACAGTGCAACCCAGCCTCACGAGAAGCAGCCAGGGGCCTCCTGGACATTCCTCAGGCTTCTTAGGAGCCCCTGCGGAAGCTCCCTGATAGAGGAACCCCCAGGATGTCTGCTTTCCTGTGGAGCTCCCCTAGAACCTTGAGCTGGCTGAACAGCCCAGACCTCGGTCGGGACTCTTAGAGGGACTGCTCCGTGCCACTGTTATAAAAAGGAGAAATTCTCACAGTGGAAAGACCCAACTCCTGCATTACAGTCAGAAAACTCAGCTGCACACATGAGTGACACCTAAGCTGCTCTGGGGGCCCACACCCATAACACTTCTGACTCCCCACACAGGCTGGCTCATGGGACTTCGTTATCCACTTATGGACCTCTTTGTTGTAGTTAATAAAGGCCACAGGATCAGAAGTTTCCCTTGGTCCTTCTAAAAACGTTAGGTAATATTAGTACACAGTTTCTGCCTTTCTGCCCTACAATATGGCTCACAGCTTTTTCCCTTCCGAACCACATTTGTTGCTGTTGAGAGTTACCATAATAATTCTAAGTCATTTTTCCAATTAGTTGTTTTGATTAACTCCAAGTACTGCATCACTACACACTTCTCAAACGGGGGCATGCACAGCCCCAATTCCGTGCGGGGAGAATGCAAAACAGAGTATCTGTGACACAACTTTCTGGAGCATTGAGTTTATTGCAAGACTTGGAAAACCAAGTACTTGACAAGAACTGTCCCTCTTCCTCACAAACATGGAAGGAGAGACGGAGAGGACAGGGGAGGGAAGACATGCCCCAAGAAAACCAGTCCAGTCTCTGCAGTTTCACCTGGGTGGGGGCTGAGGGACAGATCTGCAGCCAGGGTGGCCTCTCCTTGAGTCCCCCAGGCTCCTCCAGGCTGTCCTCCAATTTCACCAAGAATTTTGGAGACGATGCTTCTGAAGGCCACGGAGGCACCAGAGACCATTCTGACTGGAATCCCGTGCAGCGGTGTGCACACCTCCGTCGTCCACTGGACCAAATCCTCTCACCAGACATCTGTGCACATACAGCCCGTACTACTTCTTGCAGTGCTCCCACTAAGAGCTGAATGTGTCCAGTCTCTGGCCAAATTCTCACACCACGTTGCCAGGCTCCCTGGAGCTCAGCATCTTGCTCTTCATTTAAAATGCAGGGGTGCGGCTTGACCTCCCCACAATCTTTGATTTGTCCCTGCCAGAGTTCATTGTGGCTTCACTCTGTTGTGTTTGCCGTGCTTCTTGCTGGGCAAACACAAACAAAAGTGACTCATGAAGTCTAAGAATCTCCCAGCAGCCCCCCGCCAGCCCTGGCTGGGGCCAGAGGGAGAGGCTGGAGTCGCCCTCTCAGGCTGTGCAGCGTCGGGGGAGTCTCCAGTGCCGCACCCACCGCCGGGGCACTTGGTTCTCCCTGGGGCTCCTTTACATTTGCTGGTGCCCGGAGTGGAGGGGGAGGCCCCTGGGCCATGTGGGGGGGTTGAGCTGGGGGTGTCGGTCCTCGGCTCTGGGCTCGGTAGGGGACTAGCAGCCTCCTTGACCTTGACCTCTGACTTCTGATTCTCAGGCTGCTGATATCCCTTGCGGAACCAGGTGGGAAGAAGAGGTTGGCTGTAATTGCCTCCTATTGCCACTGTAGAGACTGCTGGCTGCACCTCGATGGCTGGGAGAGAGCGGCGACTGGTGGGGTCAATAGAAGGGATGGATGTTTCGTTGATGGTGTATTGGTCCTCCTTCGGTTTCTTGGAGTCAAAGATCAGGTATGTGGCCATGAGGTCATCATATTTCTTTTTCCTTAGTGAATGCTGGATTTTATCCCACTCGAGGCCCAGGTATGTCATCATTACCTCTGTCACCCAGGGGTCCCTGTTGTCACCGGGTGGCTCCTTGTAAGGCCTAAGTTTGTCTTGGCCCATGTTTACCCATGGGTCCTGCATTATACCCTTTAAAGTTATTCTCTTTCTTGGGTTGCAGGTCATCATTTTTTTCAAGAGACTTCTACATTCCACGGATAAGTACACAGGAAGCCGGAATCGCCCTCTCACCACCTGCTGCTGCCAGGTAAGGCGGCCATCTCCCGGGAAAGGCAGGTCCTCTGTGAGCATAAGGTAGAGGACGACACCAAGGCTCCAGACATCCACCGGGGGGCCATCGTAGGGCTGATGCAGCAGGATCTCCGGGGCAGTATAGTAGAAGGAACCGCAGTAGCTCCTCAGTTTACGTCCGAGGAACATGTCGCTGATGCCAAAGTCTGTCAGCTTTACGTTCAGCTCTTCATCTAGAAGTATGTTCTCTGGCTTCAGGTCCCGGTGCACGATGCCTTTCTGGTGGCAATAGTGGAGAGCTGAAACGAGCTGCCGCAGTATCCGTCGGGCGTCATCTTCTCTCATGTAGCCTTGGTATTCTATGTTGTCACTCATGTCTCCTCCACGAACATACTCCATCACCAGGAATAGCGTGTCCTCAGTGTCAATCACTTCAAACAGTTTCACAATATTAGGGTGGTTTAATGTCTTCAGGCTCTGGACTTCACGGTGAAGTCTCTTCATGCTGGAGGAGCTCTGTTGGTCCTTCGGAATGACTTTAACAGCCACCTCTGCTCCGGTCGGGAGGTGCCGGGCTAACTTCACCTTCCCGAAGGCGCCCTCCCCAATGTTCTCCAGAAACTCATAATTGTTGAGACGAGTCCTCTTGTTAGAAGAGGTGGCCATGTGGCCTGGAAGCATGGTGACCTGCTAACTAACTGACGATACTAACAATGCTAACTATGCTTACTACGCTAACAAGCAAAACTACAGTATGCTAATACTAACTAATGATACTAACAATGCCACCTATGCTTCCTAACTATGGTAGTAAATAATACTAACTGTACTAAATATACTAACGATACTAACTGTACCAATAATACTAACTATACTAACTGTACTAACAATACTAACAATAAATAAAAAAATAAAATAATAAAATAAATTTAAGTAAATAAACTGATTTACTTAAAATATAAATATATAAATAAATATATAACTAAAGTATAAATATATAAATAATATATAAATATAAATAAATATATAAATAAAATATAAATTAAAAAAATATATATAAAATAAAATAAATTTATTTAAATAAGATAAAATAAAAAATTTAAAAAGAAGAAAGAAAACAAATAATAAGAGAGTAAAAATGAGAAAAGAACAAAGAAAAATTGAGAAAAAATAAAAAAGTGAGAAAAAGACAAAAAATAAAAAAAATGAGAAGGGAGAACAAAGAAAAATAAAAAATAAAATAATAAAGAAAAAGAAAAAAGAAAAAAACAGTAGATCAAAAAGGAAAAAAATAAACTAAATGGGAAAACAAGAAAACAAAATGGGAAAAAATAAACAAAATGGGGGAAAAATAAACAAAATGGGGGAAAAAAACAAAATGGGAAAATAAGCTAACCGCAGTCCAAGTGCTACAGGTCACCACAAATGAGCTTCCTGGGCTATGAGGACCAAAAACCTAGACCCGGCCAGAGACTTATATAGGTGTTTGTCAAGTCCATCACAGTGGCTGCTTATGAGGTCAGAGCAAGAAATGGGCCAGTCATGGCTGGGGGTAAACCACAGTGGTTTTCTTACGTAGGGGGCTCAAGACCCCTTTACTGTTAAAGAAAAGACCCCAAAGAGCTTTTTATTTATGTGGAATGTTAGAGAGTGATGTTTACTTTATCAGAAGTTAAAATCTGTAGGATGTTTCAGTGGCCTTTTCATTTCTGACTTAAAAATCTGTAATAATTTTTTGCTTTTAAAGGCCTCATAATGTCTATACTTCAAATATTCAGTTCCTTTTCTTTCAACTCTGATTAGTCTCAAGTGCTCCTACAACTTAACTGATATTATAGTACTATAGGAAAGTGTTCTATTGCATCAGACGTGAGAAGAGTCATTAACATTTAGAAAGCTGAGAGGAAGAGAGCTTCCACCATATTTTCCCCAGTGAGATCATGGGCAGATTTCTCATCAGCAACCTTGGAGGCCAGAGGGCATGGGGTGGTGTATTCAAAGTGCTGAAGGAAAAAAGAATCCAACCCAGAATCCTATATCTGGCAAAACTGTCCTTCAAAAATGAGAGAGAAATTAAGACATTCCCATAGAAACCAAAGCTGAGAGAGTTCTTCCCACTAGACCTGCCCTCCAATGAAGGGAGTCCTTCAGGTTGAAAGGAAAGGACACTGAACAGTAACTCAACACCTCATGAAGAAATAAAGATCTCTCGTTAAAATATGTATGTAGACAATTATAAAAGCTAGTACTCTTGTAACTTCGGTTTGTAGCTCCACTTTTTGTTTTCTACATTAAGAGACTAAAGTATTAAAAAACCCAATTACTAGTACATGTTTTTGGGCACACAATACCTAAAGATGTAATTTTGTGACATTAATAACTGAAATGGTGTGGAGTCAGAGCTGTACAGGAGCCGAGCTTCTTTACGTTACTGAAGTTAAGCTGGTATAAATTGACATTAGAGTGTTGTAACTTTAGGATGTTAAGTGTAATCCCATGGTAACCAGAAAGAAAAAAGCTACAGAATATACACAAAAGAAAGTGAGAAGGTAATTAATATGTTTCACTACCCCAAATCAACTAAATGTAAAAGAAGACAGTCATACAGGAATGACAAAAGATGCTGTAAAGCTTATAGAAAAGAAAGAGCAAAATGACAGAGGGAAGTCCCTCTTTATCAGTCATTACTTTAAATGTAAATGCATTAAATTTTCCAGTCAGAAGACAGGCAGAACAGATAGAAAAACATTATCCCACTATTTGCTATCTATGAGAGACTCACTATAGATACAGCAACACAAAAAAGTTGAACATCAAAGAGTGGAAAAAGTCCATGCAAACAGTAACCAAAAGAGAGCTAGGGTCCTATACTAATGTGAGGTGGAATAGACTTTAAATCAAGAAATTTCATACGAGGCGCCAGCCCAGTAGCATATGGTTAAGTTTGCACACTCGGATTCTGGCACCCTGGGGTTTGCAAGTTCCGATCCTGGGCATGGACCATACCACTTATCAAGCTGTGCTGTGGCAGACATCTCCCTTGTAAAGTAGAGGAAGATGGGCACAGGTGTTAGCCCGGGGACAATGTTCCTCAGCAAAAAGTGGAGGATTGGCAACGGATGTCATCTCAGGACTCATCTTCCTCACCATCAATAAGTAAATCTGGTTGAGGAAATATCAACAAGGCTGCAGAAAGTGCCTACCTCACTTGTCCCACTTGTCCAAAATACAACCCAGGGAGGCTTGTTCTCTTGGACTTGTTCTGGACATTTTAAATTACCTAATGAATCATTCAAGGTTGGCAAAAGGATTTCCTCAAACTTCCCCCATTCATGGATATAAGTATGTTTTTGTCTTGGTTTGTATGTTTTCTCCCTAGACTGAAGCTTCCCCTTGCAAACAGGCTACTGCTCTTGAGCCAGTGTCCTTTTGGAAAGGACTGTCCCTACCTGGGGGCTCCTCTCGAGTTTCATGGTGTTCAAAGAACCCATTTTCCCGGTCAGACACTTGGACAAATCTGTGCTATTTGGCCAGTTTTACACTTTCACTGCACTTACCACCTCCAATCCTCTAGTTTAGTCGAATGCACTAACGACACTATTAAAACTCAATTGGCAAAATTTGTAGAAACCCTCCAAAAACCTTGGCCAAAAGCATTGCTCTTGGTCCTTCTAAATCTCAGATCCACCCCCTTTGGAACTCATAAGCTCTCACTCTTTGAGATAGTCACAGGATGCCCAATGCCCTTGGTTCCTGCCTCTTTTGACCCACAGCTGATAAAAGGGGATAAACTTCAATATTGCAAAGGCCTAATTGCTTCTATTAAAAATCATCATGTTTGGGGCTAGCCCAGTGGCCTAGTTGCTGAATTCGCAGACTCCACTTAGGCGGTTCAAGGTTCGCAGGTTCAGATCCCGGGTGCAGAGCTACTCACCGTGCTGTGGCAGGTGTCCCACATGTGAAAAAACAGTAGAGAAAGATGGGCACGGATGTTAGCCCAGGGACAATCTTCCTCTGCAAAAAGTGGAGGATTGGCAACAGATGTTAGCTCATGGCTAATCTTCTTCACACACAAAAAATAATTTTACCTATCCCAATCATTTGCCTGCCCTGAAAGCCTTGCCTTAAAATATTTGAATCCAAATCCCAAGTCTTGTAAATAGCCCACTTATGACTTTCCCCTTCTGAGAAACTGGTAAGATTCTCTTAAGATAGTGTTCTCATTTACCATGTGTTCTTAAAAAGTTAGTTTTGACTTATTAACAGGTTGTCTGGTGATGTTTTAGAGAATTCAACATTAAGTAACCAACTGCGTATGCCATGATGTTAAATAGTTATGGTAGAAGTTACTGAAGTTTTGAAACATTGAAGAGCATGTTTGAACTCTATATGTGCCAATAAGTTTTAACACCTTCTTAATTTGGACTCTCCAAACCTGAGTACTTCCTAAACTAGAGTGTGTATATTATAATTTTTATATGCTAGTTATATTGTTTTATATCATCAATTCTAAAAGTCGTATTTTTATTTTTTCATAATATCTTTGTTTCACGTAAAATTATCATAGATGCCCTATCTTCCTCAATCTTTGAGAAACTTAACACAAGATTCCGTTATGACAGACCAGCCAATCAGCGGTTGTGACCAGTTAGCAAGTATCATTGCTTGAATCACCCAAATTTGTCAAGTAAAATTCCTAGAGACTATGATGTAGATTGTAAAGCAGCATTTTTGTACTTATAGATGCAACCATCTATTGACTGAAGATAGTAGAGTGAGCAGTGGAATCTCCTTGCATTCTTAATAATTGAATGGATAGACTTGGGGGAGGTGGCAGAGGTACTTAAGAAGAATAGCAGAGCTCTTAGATATATTTAAATTTAAGCACTGTGTTTACTTAGCCATCAGTTTCCTTTTTTTCCACATTCACTGGTCAATTTCAGCATATCATAAAATTAGAAAGGAGAGAAGCTTTGTTGGAAAGGAAAAAATGTAGTCAATCTGATTTTACTATTTTATTGTGGCTTCATACTCAATTTTCAACAAGTGTTCAGGGCACACTTACAAGGACCACCAAACCAACAGTTCCTCGATATTTGTAATCATTTGTTAATCCATTTATTCATTAATAGATGCCATCTTATATTTAACAGGCTTTCAGTTTTAAGGTAGTCAAGAAATGTTTTTAGGCCCTTTCTCCTCCTATACTGACAAATAATGATAAATAAAATGGCAAGCAATAGGATATATTGGAGTATGTGAGGAAGGCATTTGGTATAAAACTAATTCGGCCTGACCTTGCTTTTCCAAAAGGGCCTGACTGGACTTTGAACATGCATTGTATATCTGCTTTAAACATTTACCATGTCCCAGAGACAAGAACAAATGCCCTTAAGATAAGGATGCAACTTCACCCACAATGGCATTTCCTTAAGGATGAGCATTTCTCCCTAGGTGAGGATTTGGTTGCTGTGCTCATCCTGTGACCACCCAGCTCAAGACAGCAGACCTGCTACCGTGGTGTCCATCAAAGACTGTGCCGACAGGGCAATCTTGTGGCTATTGTAAAAAGGACGTTGCATTCATATGTGATATATGCTCTTTGACAGTATATAACCACTCTGTACACCCCACTTCTTTGGTGCCCTTCCTTCCTTGGGAAAGGAAGGCCCCGGGCTATACGGTCCTCAAATTTGGCTCATAATAAACTGGCCCCAATTTTGATTTATAGATTGGCTATGGATTATTTGCATCAACAACTGTAAGAAGTACATGAAACAGAAATGCAAACTCTGCCTTAATACATTTAAGATAAAGCAATATCTCCAAATCAAAATGTAAGAAGATGGAGAGTTGAAGACATGGAAATACAATAAGCAAAACAGAAAAAAAATGTCAAGTCTCCATGGTAGATGAGAGAAATGCCAACAAGGTGGAAGCTGACTTGCTCCACCGAACCCCTGAAGGCTGAAAGTTTGAAGGCACAGATTACTGAAAAAGGTATAGTTGAGGTTGGTGTAGATATACTTCAAAGGGATATTGTTTAAAAGTCTGTAAACAGAGCAAGAAGAAACCAGGATTGTCACTCCTTTATTCATAGTCGGGTGGATAAATCTTCTACATTCCAAGAGATGGGAGACCTAATCTCTGAAATAATTGAATTAGCTACTCCCAAATCTAGGATCAGAGGAATGTCAGATGCTGCTTACTGAATTGTGGGACTTGAGATCTTGTTTCATTCCTGTTTTTTATAAAACTGTCAGAGAGCCTCACAATCTTCAGTGGAAGACATAGGAACATTCTTTTCTGGCTAGATTGAACCACTCCTGAGAAGAGACACCTAGGTACTGATATTAGGGAGTACCAGATGGAATATAAACAGCCAAAGTCGAAGAACCTCTCCAAGGTGGAAGATGACCAAGTGAATAAACGTAACTAACTAACTCAGGATGAACAAGACTTTGCAGAAAGTAGAACACTTCAAACAAAATGTATAATCAGTATCCTCAGAGAAATCTCAAAATAAGAGCTTTGCAACAGTTATACAAATTGCAACTAGAGAATGAGATAAGGATCTTAGAAATTAAATGATTAGATAAAATTTAAAACATCTGTAAAATTTTGCAAAATATAAATCTGTAATTCTGGAAAGTAGGGGGATAGAGATCTAGATAACAGTGGGGAATATATGAGAAAATTGAGTGACTGAGTCAGGCAGTCCCATATTCCTCTAAGAGATATTCCAGAAAGAGACAACAGAAAGAATAATGAGAAATTTACAAAGAAATAATATAGGAAGAAAACAATCCCAGAACTGAAGTAAACGAGTCTTCACATTAGAAGAGTCCACCAAGTATCCAAGAAAATGAATTCAACAAGATCCACTCTGTGGCATGTGGTCATGATTTCATTTTTCAAAATACTGGTTATAAAAAGATCCTGAAATCTTCCAGATATTAATACTAAGAAAGTTTCATACAAAGAATTGCAAATCAGTATGGCAGGAAACTCTTTAGCATCTGCAGTGAAAGCTAGAAGAAAATTGGATCAAATGTCATGAAAATCAGAGTGAAGATTTTCTTTTTACTTATTTATTCTAATAAATAACAAGACTGAATATAGATTTATAAATTAGGTAAGAAGCTAGAATAATGATGTTTGGAGATAGTGTCTCAAAAATTTTCCTTTCATCCACTCTTTTATGGGAATTGAATGCACTCCGAAGCAATGAGAAAGAACACAAGAAAGAGGAGGCATTGGATCCAGAGAACAGAGGATCTACTGCAGGAGAGAGAGCGGGAGAATTCCCAAGATGAGGTCAAAGAAAAACCTGTGATAATATCCGGACAACAGGCCTTAATAAAAGCAATTAGTGTAATTTGGAACAGAAAGAAAGTGACTCCAGAAGAGATATCTGCAAGGGATAAAAAAAAAAAAAAATGAAATTAGTTGACTGAGTTTCTGACAGGTTTGAATATTGAATATGGTATTAAAAGGATATTCAGATCTGTTGGAGAGTGTGGGAAGTCTTGGCAAAACATACAAAGACTATTAAGCAATAAAAATGAATGATGCTTAACTGCAGGAAAAATAAGAGAAGGAATAATAAGAAAGTGTAATCATAGTCCACTGGGACTCAATAGTGAACAATATTTACATAGTCATGATAATTAAAACACCAAATATGGAATTAACCAAAGATTTAATATAACTGTGTTTGGAAAATAGAACTAGAGAAAGTAGACAGTAAGAGAGCTAAAATCCTCACCTGCCACAATAGAAAATCTAATAAATATCAGTCTATATATCCATCCAGGGACAGGAATATAAGCATGATATTTGGAAATATGGAAACAAGTTTCAGAAGAAAGTTTTTCCTTCCAAGATTTGGATAAGAGTAGCAGGAAATTATGGTGCTTATTCTAAGCACTCAGCACTATTTAATTGTTTAAACCCTATGCTTGTCTTACTTTGATAAAGTATTAATTAATTAAAAATTATTTGGCAACATTACTTGTGCTTGGCTACTGTGATAGATGCTAAGAATAAAGCCTTTCCCTCAAGCAATTTTCCAAAAGTGTTGAGAATCTTTCAAATTTCAGTAATCTTCACCTTTTTGAGTAATGTTTAACTTACATACTATTGGAGAATTTTTTCATAAAGAAATCATCACGTAACGCTTCATGGTACTGAATTAAGAAATTGGCTTGAAAGCAAGACTCTCAAACTGCTTGAGTTCAAATCTTGGGTTCTATCCCAATTGTTTCGAGGTGTCTGAGCATTTATTTACTTCTCTTTATAAGCAAATTGCAGATGATTTTACTACCTACCTGATGAATTAGTTGCCAACTCTTTTTCCTACTTCTCTGTCAGGTTAAGAAGATAATTATGTAAAGTGATGAGCACAGAACTTGGTATTTGTTAACTAATGAAAGAATGATGATGATAATGATGACGACAATGATGAGGGGGACAATGGTGGTGTACAACTGTGTAATAAGGAAAACATTCATTATTCCTCAAGCCTCCTCAAAAATTAATAAAATTCCCAACCTACATCATAAGCTACTTTATCCCTTGTTCTTTCATAAAATTTTACTTGATAATATTATGTTTGTTGTCATCAAAATGAATAATAAATTGGGAAGCAGCCTCCTAAGGACAAAAACCTGGATGATCCTAATAACTGAAATTGAAGTTATTCAGGTCTATATATTTTCATCGTTTTTCTTAATTTTGACTCCATTTTTTGATGAATTATTTTCCCATCCAAGTCTATATTTTTGTTTGCTTTGACTTCCATTTTCTAAAATATGACTCTCTAAAGTCGAAGGAGGCTCCATGCATGAAAGATATGCAAAAGTGTGAAGCCGGGAGAAAGAAAGATGCCCCAAAAGGTTGGATTGCTTGGTGAGGAGTGGCTTAGAATGAGTCAGATAAATTTTCTGCTACTACCCTATTTTTCACAGAACATTAGAGAAGGGTGGGAAAGTTGAAAGTTAATGGCTATTTGCCCAGTGATATTCCACCTTTGTCATTTTGAATATGTTTTCTTGAAGGGACACCACTATTTTAAGGCTGTGAATTCACAGGAAAAGTGCAGCTGACATTTTGGTGCTGAATCTTGTTTTTAATTAATCTTAATTTTTTTTTTTTTTTTTTTGAGGAAGACCAGCCCTGAGCTAACATCGTTGCTAACCCTCCTCTTTCTTGCTGAGGAAGACTGGCCCTGGGCTAACATCCATGCCCATCTTCCTCTACTTTATATGGGACACCGACATGGCATGGCTGACAAGTGGTGCATCAGCAGGCGCCTGGGATCTGAACCCACGAACCCCAGGCTGCCAAGCGTGAACTAAACTGCTGCGCCACCAGGCCGGCCCCTTAATTAATCTTAATGTTTAATCTTTAATTTTATCTTGTTTTTAATCTGGAGAGAGGTATGAGAAGCATGGACTGGTTTTTAATTTTCTTTCCAGTTTACAGATTTTCCTTTAAAACATAAGTTGTAATCACTTACAGAGGAGAGTCACATTGGCGCAGTAAACCAACTGAAAATAGAATTTTATCCCCCAGTCATAATTTGAAATAACTTAGTGGTTTTGATATGATAGTCAGCCAATTTTGAAGGCTGACTAGAGACATATCACAATATTAGCACGTCGTAAGCTTCTTCAGGTCTATTTATTGTCTAAGTAGCACTTAAGAAAATTAGACATAATCTCACACTAAGCTTGATGTGTAAGTAATCTATTCAATAATTCCCTTTATGCCTTGACCTCCATAAGGCCACTCCATTGTTGACAGGTCTTGATACAAAGTCAGTGATTCAGTTACAGACAGTGATTCAAAGTTACAGACAGTGATTCAAAGTTACAGACGGCTGGATAAGCCTATTGCATGTAAGAGAGGCATCCTTCTAGGCACTTCTTCAATACTTTGACTTTGAAAAACTTCCAATTCACCAACTGTGTCAGTGGTCACTTCTTGAGTATCTGACAGCTCCTGAAATTCCTTGCTCATGAGAACGATTAGAGATAGAAAGACTTGGAATTCATTTTAAATGTGTAAGTGACAATGTGATCACAATTCAACATAAAGACTAATAGTATAGTACCTGTTATGAATCTTACCTTTTTTGTTTTTTATTGCCCTTAATGACAACCTTCACACCGTAACATGTCTCTTTTCAGGTTGGGATGAAAAATAATGTAGAACAAGCAACATACATTTGGAGCTTTTGAATTCTTAGGAAATATTAAACGTTTAATAATTTTATACTTAAAGCACCACAATGTTATTTTTAGGTGTATTATCATTGTCTGTGAATCCTAGTTTTTGTTGTTGTTTTTACATAAGTTGCTGATCCTCAACATGTCCACGAATTGTTCTCCAAAGTAACCGACTGTCCTGAGCAAGAAATTTTACAATGATTTTGAAAGGCTCATCCCTTTTGACAGTTGTTGACCATTAGCTTCCAAATTTCAAAGACTTACTTCTGAGAAGCAGTTAGAAAATTGTGACTGCACTTCAGCACAACAAATAGCCATGTCACCTCCCATGTCTGCTTGATAATACAAATGCTTGGGAGGAAATAACTTAGAGCAGAAGGTTACAAAGGAGTTTCTCTTCAAGAAAACAAGATTTTTCTTATAAAATGCTTCATTCAAATGCCTCCTTTTAGTAGGGCTAAAGAAAGATTTCTAGCTACAATGTCTTCAATTCCCCCAAAGAAAGCTGACTGTTTTGTGAAGACTGGGGTTCATTTTTAGACTCTGTCTCCATTCTGCCATTTGGAAACGGGCTGTGTGTTGGAGAGGTTTTCACTTAACTTCACACTAAGTGGCTCAGGTTGACTTCCTGTCAGCTTTCATGAATCGGTGGTGAACAGACAATGGTGTTGAATGACTGAACATGGTAAACATAAGGATTAGTGACTCTCAGTGACTCGGATTCAGAAAGACACTTTAAGGGAAATAGAGTTCACCCTCTCCATCTTGAGTAGTCAGGCGGCTGTCTTTCAGTTGCAAGAAACTTAAGCCCAATTCTAACTAACTTATACAAAAGGGAAATTAATTGGCTCATATAGTCAAGAAGGGATATGGGGGTAGTTCACAGAATTGAATAAAGAACCAAAAGACTGATGGATTTAAAATTTAGAACCCAGGGTTTAATGGCTCCAGGATTCTCTTTGACCTTCTCTCAATTTTAGTTATTTTTGCATGCTGACCCAGTTTCCTTCCACTGAACATTAAGTTAACAATAATCACATATCAGCAACTCCACTGGAAAAGCAGATGGATTCTCTAGATAGCCATGGATTAATACCAAGGAAGGACTCTAATTTGTCTGTCCTTTGGGCCAATCACATTTGTCTGAGAAATAGGTTATAACAGTCGCCGAGTCCTGTTGCTCCTCCCTATAACTAAGGGGCTAGTGTCAACTATAGGAATAAGGATAGAAAAGCTAGCTGGATAGACCGAAAAATAGCTAACACAGTCCAAGGCACTATGCCTTGCTGAAACACCTCTGCAACATCGTTATAGGTGCTCCATCAGCATCAAGCTGTGAAAACATTGGGTATGGTGAAGAGATCACTAGACTGGGGAAGTAGACCCTTCCCATCTCTGCTTCTAACCAGCTTCGTGATGATGAAAAACACTCTTTGAGGCTCTGGACTTTATTTTCCTCATCCATAAGGTAACTTCAAGCTTGTTATTCTATCAAGTTCAATTTCTATGAAAAAAATTACTGTTTACTGACAAACTCATTCTCTTGTTGAAGAACTCATGTAAAGTTCTATCAAGCTGAAGTTTGCCTCTCTTAGAATGTAGTATAGGGATTTAGAAGGGACTCTGATGTCAGATGGCCCCGACTTAATTCTGGTATGAGATACTGAGCAAAAAATTCAATCTCTTTATGTCGCAGTTTCCTCACTTGTAAAGTCAGGGTAATAATTGTACTCCCTGGTGAGGTTGTTTAAAGGATTGAATTAGAAAACGTATGTAAAGTATTTGGCAAAGTGCCTAGTACATACAAGCACCGAATAAATATTTCTCATTGCTATCATTATGACTAATGTTTAAAAATTTTTTTTTTAATTTCCAGCAATTGATGTTAGTCCTGCTCTCAAGAGCCAGGCAGAATTAACGAATCTCTCTTTCATGGGAGAGATCTTTTCTGTCTCATACTCTTCCTACTTTGCCATATTTTTAATTTTTTAGTAAATAGGCCTTTCACCACTTCTTTACAGGGTACAGAGGATATCTTTCTTTCCTTTCTAGTTTCCCAAGGTCAGAGATTAACTGCCTTGTCGTTTTAACTATGCTTTGAATAATTTATAATCCAGAGGTATTGCAACATAACACAGTTTTTTTAAATGGTGACAAAAGGCACCTGGAACGTGGATGTGGGGGTTATAGGAGCAGATAATTGAGCACAGACTGTTCATTTAAATATCTAGATCATATAAAAATACTTCTTTGGGAACTGACCCAAATAATTTGATCACCTTTTTTATATGATGAAAACTGCTTTTAATAATTAGTTTTCTAGCATATGCTATTGTCTGGGGGAAGGTAATAAAAGGTGAGAAAATGATTGCTGTTTTAAATGATGTCTTCAGGATGCGAAAACATCCCATCAGTTGGATCAAAAATTCAGTCAAACTAATTGAGAATCATGTAGACAAAGTTGGGTTATGGGATGGGCGTTTTTCACCTGATGTGACAGGTATGAAGCTTGGCTTCATCTCTGCTGTTTTCTTATTTTCTATCTTGAACTTATATACTTTAATGAATAGTAATATCTTAGATTAATTTTCACATAGAAATTTAACATGGAAATTATTTCATTATCTTTACAATCTTGGAAGATAAGACAAGAATTATAATTATCACCTTTATTTTACCAAAGGAATTTGCTCAAAGTCACCCAGCTAGTAGATGGCAGGCAGAGACTTGGTAGTCCTTGGAGGTATTATAACTCCAAGTGAGTGTTCTTATTGATAGAAATAGTGTAATGTGTTCATTCTATTTTTCTAATGTTGCTTGAGACTTTTTAGACAAATTGTCAGCATTAAGGTTGCTCATAAATGCATCCGAAGATCAATGGAATTAATTCCATTGGGACAATTCTAAAATGAAAATTCAACTGATGAAGTCCCCTAGAGTTCAATTATCTGAGTTAAAAGTGTTTGTAATGATAGATCTTCGTACAGAGCTGGCAGAATTCTCTGCTGTGTTTTTCCTCCTTTCATTACCTTTCAGTTTCTATGACAACACCCTTAGCGATATTACTAATAAATTAATTATTGCAAAAGCATATAGAGCCTAAAGGTTCATGTACCAGTAGCTATTAACCACAATATGCCATTTCCCTGTTGAAATACCAGTCAAGTAGAACTAAATGATTAATATGCAGAGGGAAGAAAATGTATGCATATTTATTTGGAGTATCTCACCCCATAAAGCACGTTTACTAAAAAAGAATGAACTCACGCAAGCACTGCGCACACTGGCTGGAACCGCGATGTGAAGAAATTGGGAGTTGTTTTATAAACGTATGTTCCAGTGTAGGAGCAGCCTCTCACTAACAAACTCCTTTTAATAGCAGCGTCTTAGGCACTTGATCCACAGAGGGAAGTAATTACATTTAATAGGCGCAATCCTCATTGTGAGATTACCCTCGATTTAAAGTAGCAGGGGAGCATAGTTAAGTCTCATAGAAAGCATGGCTTGAGAATGAAGATACACTAACAAGCAAACACAGACCAAGTCTACACAGCACCAATTACCCAGTCAAGCTGGATTACAAGGTGTGTTTATTTCATTTTATTCAACCAAAGCAAAGCGTGAGGGTTGAGATTTATTTAGTTAGTTTGAATTACATTTATAGTTGGAATTAAAAAATAGAATTAAGTGACTATAAACCACAGTATTAAGATGTAAAAATAAATACTTTACAACACAAAGTAAAGTGAAGAAGTGAAATAATTAAGTGGGTATTTCTAACCATATATTCTGAAACATGCAGATATTTGAATTAGAAAATGTGTAGTAGCCTAAATCATCAAAATAATCGTCTATGTTCCTTTTTCTAGTCTTACAGGATTTACTCATAAATATGTCTGGAATTAAAGGAAATCATTGATTTATAGTTAGACCATAGCATATTATCTGTTGCCCTGTCTGTTATGGACAAAGTCAGCTTGGTGCAACGGAAAGAACCCTGGCCTGAGAGTTAAGATTTCTCGCTTTTTATCTTGTTGCAATTCATTTATGCTTCTATTTGTCAAAGATATATTGAGCCTTCAGTGTGCCAGTTAGCAGGGAGAGAAGTGGAGGAAGTAACTAAATGGACAAGATCCATTTCTTACCATTGAAGAGCATGTAAAGTATTTAGATAAACATGTAGAAATAGTTCTGGTCAAGTGTAGTTAATAGTAGGAGGCATGTGCATAGAACGCGTTGTGAGAGAGAAAGGAGGGAAACGTAAACACATCTGCATCGACTGGAAAAGAGTTTCACGAATGAGTGGATGTTTTTTCTGTGTCTCAAAGGACGATAACAAAAAGCCCAAGGAATGGCATCAGAGGTGCAGCAAGCAGTATGTGCAAGGGTATGAGTAAGGGCCCACGACATTTCTTTGAGATTCCAGTGTATGTGGAGGATGTGTGGTAAAACGGGAGTGGGGCTAGAAGGCTCTGGTTGTTAGAGCAAGAGGGACTTCAGGTGAAAAAGAAAAAGTGAGACCAGACAGCAGGCAGCCTTGTAGAATGCGTTCAGGAGTTTGACTTTACCCTTTGGAAAATAATCTTTTGAGCCAAGGAGTTACGTTCTATCTGTATTCTTATCTAAATGGTGTCATCTTGTACTTTTTCTATCTAAACAGTGTACAGTATGCTGTGTGTTGAATGAATATGAATGAGAAAATAATTGGTCACAATCTGTATTTAATTTTATGTTATAATTCTTTAATTTATGACTTTTAGAGGATTTAAAGGATTATGAGTTTAATAAATTTGTCATCCAATGGCATTCCTGGAATACTTTTATGCTCAGATAAAACACCAGAAGTATCAGGAGAGTGTAAGTTGACCATATTAAAGAAACGGCACACATATCCAGAACCAGCTCTGCCTTCAGAAACACTGGAGAAGGTGTGTATGGCTTAAGAGAAGGCTGTCTGTTGGGAAGAAATAATGGAAGGAAAAGTCAAGGAGAACTTAATCTCTGACTCAAACTCTGGCACAATCTGGCTGTGAGACCTGACATGTCACTATTCCTCTAAGTTTTATTCATTAATTCTACAGATATTGTTTTAATACCTATTATGTTTCAGACACTAGGGCATGAAGCAATGACACACACAGTTCTTGTCCTAATTGAGTTTTTATTTAATGGGCTAAAGTCACAAAGATTCTTTGAGAGGAAGCAACAGAAAGGAATTTGAGGTCTCAGCAGCCAAAAATGACTTAATTAGAAGGACCCAGGGTAGCTGACAGACTCGAATGGGAAGCTGGAAAACCAGGACTTGGAAGGACCACAGGCCAATGAGTTCCAGAAAGCTAGGTAGCAGGAACGAGGAGAAAATGGAATGTGTGCTGCGTTATCGCTAACCGAAAAGATAATTAATACTGGACAGGTAAAAGAAAATGTTTGTCCCAGAGCACCTCTTATTGCTTAGGTGATTTCTAAGACCTTTACAAGTTGTAAAACTTGTAGAAATAAGTATAAGATCATGATAGGGTGTTTCACATTTTTTAGGTGTACTTTATTTTCTTTAATATACAACCTTGCCTTATGTGAATAGAATCTCATAAATAAAGGAAGACGGTTTTCATCTCAAAGAGAGATGAAAAAAATTTAGTGAAAACATTTTTTTCAAAAGAAGAGGCTGTGGTTGTATTTAAAGTAGTTGTATAAATAAACATTCTGCAATCCACCACACACTTTAGAGAAAGAGCAAGGTTCAATTCTATAACTCACTTAAAAATATCCTTCTTGAGTTAAGATGACCCCAGAGAGATTTATTTTCGTGGATTTATAAACTCTCAGAAATTGTAGGTTTAACATGGACTAGCTGAGAGATTTTTAATTACTGACTTTTGTCATTGCAGCAGTGACACCGGTCCTCTAGTTAAAAAATGACACTGTTATCAGAACTAACCTGTAAAGATTTATTAAAACTATCTTTGGTGATAATCTCTTTTAGACGAAGCATTGTTTTTAGTTAGACTCTGGCTTTGAAAGCAAGAAGAGCCAATGAAAAAACATTAATTAGACTCAGCTACTCTGCTACATCTTTACAAAATTCATTTATTTCTATCCAGTATGGCATAAGAAACATTTGGCAACTGATTAAAACAATTCTTAAAGCAAATTATAGTATTGTCAGAAAACAAGAAATCGGAATGTCAAAACACGAGGACATTTCTGTGCAAAATGTCTTGCAAGCGTCTTTGACAGACACACTTTTCTGTCTGCTTGTTATATTAGTTTCATTAATTTGGTCCACATCAAGCAAAAGAAAAAAAAGTACTTCCATACATTTGTTATTTGAAATAAAAATCATCAAATGAATAATATTCCCAAAGATAACCAAAGTAGCCATGTGGGGAAATTTTATGCTTTCATTTTATCCAAGCTTACTCAGCCCTGTAAAAAATCTATGTACAGGTGTATAGCTGTAGACATCCCAACATAACTGCATTTTTTTTTTTTTTTGGCAATAAAGCTGCATCTATAAAATATCGGCTACTACTAATTTGTAAATGCCATTAGACATAGATTTTAGTTATTGTTTTCTGAACAAAGCCAAACATAAGAATATGTTATTTGTAATATATTTGATGTACATTTAAAAAAGTGAACTTATGAGATACATAGATCTGATCCATGTGTCCTAAGATATATTGTGATTTTGACTTCAATTTAAATGTTATTTATACTTTGTTTATGGAAGATTACAGATTTTTCTTCTCTTTTAAAGCTAAGGAGGAACTCAAAGATACACATTGTGGAAAGATGAAATTATAGGTTAATAGTGAAATAAGACTATCCACAAGAAATCTGGCTTCTTACTAGTAGATTTCCTGTTCCATATCAAAATTCAAGTGCTGGAGTCTTCTATCCAGGTGTATGAGGTCAGCTCACTGAGTCTGTGCTTGGCATGTATGTGAATGCTTGTAGCCTCACGGGGCTTGTTGCTGTGTCCCCAGCAGTCACTCAGTACATATTTGTCCAATGGAAAGGAATTGCGAGCATTGGTCTTCAAATCTCTCTAGGAATGTGTCTATAGAAGTAGAAGGTTCTCTTGTGCATATTTAATTGACTGACTTTCTTAATAGAATCGTTTTTAGGTGAAAATTGACACTTGAATACAGAACTCATTTCTTTTAAGGACTGTGGAAGATGTTTTTAAAATTATCAGATAGGCATACTGATCTACTTTCAAATGGAAGAAATTGGTGGATAGTTTGAAAACAAGAAAATTCTTAGATAAGAGTATGGTTCTGAATTCAGACAAATAGTTCTGAGTCTTGGTTCTACATGCGGAAGCTGTAAAAACAAAGGCCAGTTTCCATGTAATAATGCAGTTCATGAAACTAAGACTCAGTTTCCTCCTCCATGTAACAGAGTTAATAACATTTATCCCATTTAGTTGCTGGGAGGAACAAAGGAGGTGATGTAAGTGAGCCGGGGAGTTTTAATTGCAATGATACTCTCATGTGCGTCATCAGATGGACTGGACTCCTTGATGACACTGGGTGCACACCTGGCTTCACAAGATAACCTCACAGTGTCACATAATTGTCACGTGTGATGTTTAGGGGATCAATATAACCCACACAGTGAGGGTGAAGCCACTTCAGATTTGAACTAAGTTGTGAAGCAACACCTACCCCAAAGCAGACAAATCGGAAAGATCCCAGTTGAGTATTACAAATTTTTGTCAGCCCTCAAGGAAAGAAATTGGTGCTATACCCTTCCATAGGCAAAGGTGGGAGATTTAAGGAGATGATGAGACTACCGCTAGTTCTTTTGTCTGAATTTAATTAACCCTCTGAAGTGTTTTGGCAGAATTTTGGCCTCATTCTCACTCTACCCTAGCAAATGCACCTACCAGGCTACTACAAAGGAATAATAGACATGTTTTGCTCTATACAATCAAGGGAACCAGCTAGACTTGGAGAATTAGACCCAAAACCCATAATTTAGTGTGTATGGATAATTAATCCATAATCCAATTAATTATGTCTGCATTTTACCAAATTAGTTAGAAAGTGCAGGCTCTTCTGGTAACTTTTGCTACTACTCTGTGCACATGCTCACTGCCTTACCTTGAACAAGGTAACAAGATTCAGGGAATAATATTTCCTGAGATTCTATTGAAATCCCTTAGGTAAATATTGCCTCCCAGCTCTCTGTTTGCTCACAAACAAAACAAAACCCAGCTTTGAAGCGTTAGTCCTTTCAGAGCTCCCCCTTTTGGTGGAAATAATTAGATACTCACTAAAGAATGGGCAGCTAGTCACCTAGGAGGCAGACAAATTTGAAAAGGCCAGCCTGTTTGTCAGCATTTCAGGAACAGCATAATAAATGGAAGAACTGGACCAGAAAGGAAAAAGCCATTTCTTCAGTTCAGAGAGGACACTAGGCCAAAACACAAACTCAATTTAATACACTCACAGGGAGAAAGAAAGTTAAAACCAGTAGGTAGCAGTTGTAGGTATGCAACATATTAATGGAGAGGGGCATATATTATAAACTTTTTATGCAAAATTTAAGTGTGTGTGTATTGATTTTGTTCCTTCACTGTGTAAGTTTCTGACTAATACTTCTAGCAGTTTCAGTTCAGCAACAGTTGGAATTTGTTGGAAAAGCCAGGAACTATGTTGTAGGGTCAGAATGGCTGAATTCACATCATGCTTTCACTTGGGTAACTAGGGCAGAGGTCATAACTAAGGATTGGAACGTGAGGGTGAAGTTTTGACTCTCAAGTCATCAATCTCAGCAGGAGAAACAATCAAATGGGTTAGTTCTGTTGCCAGGGCGTGTCTGTACATGCCCTCTGCCCAGTTGCTGGGTATAATGTATCTCTCAGATTTTCAAAGCCAGCCACAAAATCCACAGTTTAGAACACAGGCAGTGACCCTGATCATTAGTGAATGAAGTGCTTCATTCTGTGCTGTCCAGAAATATCAGAGACTATGTCTCTCTGTTTCTCACAGAACTGATTCAATTTGGTTCTTCCATTTGGCTAGGCCAAACAGTAGTGCCCCCTTATCATCGGGAGGGGTCAGGGTGGGTGGATATTTTTGAAGACCCCCAGTGGATGCCTGAAATCTCACATAGTACCAAACCCTATATATACTGTGTTTTTCCTATGCATACATACCTACGGTAAAGTTTAATTTAGAAATTAGGCAGAGTAAGAGATTAACAACAGTAACTTCTCTTTGGCATATCCGAATTGCCAGCATCACTATTCTTACACTTTGGGGCCGTTATTAAGTAAAACAAGGGTGAGTAGAAAATAAGCACTGCCATACCGCTACAGTTGATCTGATAACCGAGACAGCTAAGTGACTAAGGGTGCGTAGCCTATACAACATGCATGTGCTGGACAAAGGGATGATTCACATCCTGGGCGGGACAGAGCAGGACTGCAAGAGATTTCATCACGCTACTCAGAATGGTGCACAGTTTAAAACTTACAAATTGTGTATTTCTGGAATTCTCATTTAATATTTTCAGACTGCAGTTGACCACGGATAACTGAAACCGTGGAAAGTGAAACCTTGGATAAGGGAGGACTATGGCAGTTCTTAACAGGGGGTGAACTTGCTGCCCTCGTCATCCCCAGGGGACATCTGGCAATGTCTGAAGACATTTTTGATCGTCACACCTGGCATCTAATGGGTGGAGACCAGGGATGCTTCCTCACCACCCGAATGTCAACAGTGTGAGGTTGAGAAACCGTGGGCCAGAATTTGAGTTAGACACAAATTCAGATAAAAACTTAACCAAGGTCCTTGAAATAAAAACTTGACAAAGGAAAAGTATCAATTAATATGCTGAAAATTTACTTTGAGGACACTGAGATTTTGTCATATAAAAATATATGAACAGAGTTTCTACTAGATTTAGTTTTAATTCTCTTCTGAGAAATGGATATTTTCAATTGAAAGAAGAATCCAACTGATCTTCTTTGGGGGAAAAAAGGAACTTAGTTACTTTGCGGTAGCTCAATTGTGAATAATCTGTAATTTTCTAGTCCCTAAGAAATGCCTTTTAGCTATTTTTCTTCTTTAAGAAAAAATTAAAACGGCTTGTACCATTGCAGGTGTACCTTGCCTTAAGCAAGATCTATATGTGAAAACATAGATTTATAAAAAAGATTAATCTGGGCCAAGTGTTTGCTTTAGAATAAGAATTTATAGCTTTATAAAAGACAATGCAGGAAAGATTCCTGTAAAAATCCAAACTGTGGTCTCTTTACATAGTGTGACTCAGTTTCCACTTTGGGAGACACAAATATTAACTTAGAAATTAAAAAAAATTAAAATCAGTTAGTCAATTGGTCACTTTAATAAAACAATCTGCTTATTTTCTAACAAAAATAACTACTTATCTTCCTTTGAATAAATACAATTGTTAACATACAGGTTTTGCTTAATTGCTGTGTTTGTTAAACAGGTCCCAAAGATGTGCTTTTTTCCTCTACACTGCTATCATTCTTACATGAAATACTGCCCCAAATGACACTTTTTGTTTTCTTATCAGTGTAAGTTTTTAGGGGTGTTAACCCAACCGAACAGGTTTACAAACAATGCAGCATTGTGGCAGGGGTATGTTGAACATATATTGGAAATGAAAAGAAAAATTAGAAAGACACCATTAAATACTAACCCAACATAAAGTCCTGGCAATTACTTTCAAAATTTCCGCAAAACTCACATTTCACTAATTTATTCATTCGTCCATTCTATCATCAATTATATATCTAGTACCCACCAGAATTTAGTGCCCATGAGCTGCATTCTCACACCCAACCCCTGGGTTATGGTGATGTGGTTTTTAAACCAGATAAAGAAGGGCCTTCCTTCCCTGAGCTTACAGCGGAGGGATAAAAAGGAAGGGTCGCCCCCGGTCTGCTCAGTGGGGAGATGATAGGGAGCAGGACTAGAACACTGCACAAAAGCAATGACAACCAACTTTGTCTAAGGATGAGAGGGTCAGAGACAGCCTCCTAGAATAAATGACATGCAAACAACCTTTGAAGACCTCTGAGAAAAAAAAGGACAAAGGAGCAGATAACTTCCCCTTGGGCGTCCGTGGAAAGTTGAAGTCCACTTCATGTTATGATACATTTCACTTATTATACCCTTATTGCAATAAACTCATTTGGAGACTTAGAGGGGAAGCAGTCATTCATAATAGAACCCGGAAGCCAGACTAGAATACACACAAGAACACTTTTTAAGATAACCATTACCCAAAACTCTAGCGATATAATCTGCAGAATGGATTTTAGCCATTTTCTACTGACGGAATCTATCTTTTGACTAAGGTCTAGGTTCAGATGATAAGTCCATCATCTATCAACTGCACAGCCTTGGAGAACTCACCAGTCCATTCTGAGTCTCAGTTTTGTCATTCTTAAAATGGACATAAAAATATCTACCTTTAGAATTTTGATCTGCTAATTTAAAATTAAGTATAATTTCTAGCACATAGTAGGTATACACAAAGTGGTAGTTTAATTGTTCCCTTACCTACAAGAGATTGGTCATCACACTTGGAAAACAGCTCTCAAAGTTTACTTTTTAAGATAAATGATAAATATATGTATATGTAACATATATTCTCTGTGAAAAGGATTATAAAATGACTTATTTTTGTGAAAGGAAGAGAATTTTAAATGACAACTTGATCATATAGACTGTAAACCTGAATGAGATGTTTACTATTATACTATAGAAATACAAGAAAACTTTAATATAAAATTAAGCATTCCAAAAATGAAAGATGAGTAATGAGCAAAGATTAATGTGATATTTACATGGCATTAGATGATGTGAAAAAGAATCAATTCATACTTAAATTATAAGGTCTTGCGATAGGCTGAATAACAGGCTCCCACAACGTCCATGTCCTAATCCGCAGAACCTGTCAGTATGTTAGCCGCATGACCTTGCTGCTGTGGTTGGCAAGGAACCTTGAGATGGGCAGGTTGTCCTCGGTGATCTGGGTGACCCCAGCGTGATCAATCACAAGGGTCCTTATAAGAGGGACAGGGAGACCAGAGTTGGTGGTAGGAGGCGGGACTATTTAAACAAGAAGCCGGAGTCACGCAAGGCAAAGGCCGAGAGCCAAAGAATGCAGGCAGCTGAAAAAGGCAAGGAGATGGATTCTCCCCCAGAGCTTCCAGAAGGAATGCAGCCTTGCCAGCACCTTGCTTTGGGGCTTCTGACCTCCAGAACTATGAAGTAATAAATTCATGTTGCTTTAAACCATTGAGTCTGTGGCAATTTGTTACAGCAGCAATAGGAAACTAATATAGGTCTAAATATACTCAGGTTTGGAGAAAATCACGTGAAGGAAGGAGACTGAAAATGACTGACGCAATAAGTGAGTTAAATAGTCAGAGAATCTTAAAAGCCAAGATGTATTACATATTTACATTTTTCCTTGCAAAAGTAATGCAATTACTTTTTTATACATGCAGAATTACTATATAATTTTCAAACTGTATTTAATTCATTTTACAGCAGTATGAAATGAGAGGAGAGTAATGTATATACGAACACTCTGAGACGTTTGTAATACAATACGGAGACATCACAGAATACTTTATTCCCCAGTTAGAAGCTTATTTGTCATTTAGTTTATCAGTAAAGTCTTTCTTTCTGGTCAAAATTTCAGCTCATCTAGAAGTGAACTCTTCATTCTGTGTGCTTGTTATTTGGAATTAATTGTAGATGTTAATGCCGTTATGGTTAGCATGGTAAATAAGCTTTAGAAAGTCTCAATTTGTGTTCCATATCATAGTAAATTTGATTTCACTGTAGACCAATTTCTCTTTGTGTGGTTATATTTCTCTACTAATGGAATTTGTTTTAAGCTGCTCACCAGGAATCAGTGATTAGACAAAGATCAGTTAGAATTTCCCCAAACTTATATCATTTTCTCTGTAGAGAAATCTTCTCTTGTTTGATCCAACTACACGCAAGTAAGACTTGCGGTTGACATGGTACCTCAAAAGGAAACAATGAATGACAACAGAGGTTGGGAGAGGGGGAAAAACAACGGAAGGGAAACCGCTGGAAAATCTCCATCTTATTCAATGTCCAGAATGCCGATTGCTTTGGGAAAGAAAGAAATTTGTGTTGGCTTAGAGGAAATCAGTCTGTGGACCATACTGCTTTAGGGAAATTTTGTTGCATTTTTAATTCCCTGACCTGGGTCGCTGCAATCAAACAAAATTTTATTCTTTTCACTTGTGCTCCAGATGTAAGAAAATGTAAACAGCTGTCCAAGTGGCGATGGAGACTTTTCTTCCACATTCTTGCATGTCGTTATGTTGGAGATTTACTTTTTCAGCAAACTGAAACCTCTAAAACCTAGTAATCAAATTCCCCCCCCCCCACTTTGTATTCCAACTGTCATCAATTGCCTGCTTTCAGAAATAGTTTTCCAAAGATGAAGCTATGATGAGTATGCATGGTCATTATCATATTTCTTCTTGTCAGTACCATATGGCATTATGTCATTTACAGTAATTAGCTGCTGGAAGCAATCTTGTAAACACAACAATGTGACCATCTGCATATAGAAAAGCAAGTTGCTGTGAAGGGAGAGAATGGGTACAGGCTCGTTTGGCCTCTGCTGTGGCTATTGGTTATGACTGCAATGTAAAAGTCCAAAAGAAACCACTCACTCGATACTTTTCAAGATGATGAATATATGTGAAAGAAAAGATGTTGGGGAATTTGGAAGTTCTAATAAAACCAGTGGGAAATGGGTCTTTTTTTCTAGGTTGAGCTAATTATATTCACTTAAGAAGCAATACAATGAAATTGCATAATTAATGTATTTAACTTAAATTTAGTTCTATGCACAAGATATAGCCCTGTTTCCTTACTCATATTAAATAGGCATCGGATGTCATTACACCAAAAACAACCGATGCAAACTATCAAAACCTATGGGAAGTGTGTATAAAGCTTGTATCAGAGTTTCCTGACCATTGGAAAGAATTAAACACATTAAGTGATCTTCAAGTAGGTAGTGATAAATGATCACTACCCTCAAGGAAGAAATTGAAGAATAAGTGAGAAACGTGAAGAAATATTGGCTAACATGGAATTAGAGGAGCGGACACAGGGATATATACACAAAACCATATATGTTACCTAACGGGAGTTTTATAAGCTTTTCTAAAATAATTTTAATTTTATGGAATTGTTGCTCTCTTTGCTGTCTTTAGAACCTGACTGCCTCATAAAATGTAACTTCACTGTCTCTTCACCAATTCAACACACCTTTACCAAGCACCTCCTATGTTCAAGGCAGCACTCCATGGAGAAA
Source organism: Tapirus indicus (assembly GCA_031878705.1). NCBI lineage: Eukaryota > Metazoa > Chordata > Mammalia > Perissodactyla > Tapiridae > Tapirus > Tapirus indicus. The sequence continues at coordinate 218,657 of JAVSPQ010000050.1, forward strand.
ACATGAAGAATCAGACACTGCTCCTTCTAGGAGCTGACTGTCTCAATGGTACAGATATCAAAGCAAAAAGTGATATGATTTAATATTGGAATCAGTAATGTGCTAACAAGCATGAAAAAGCTGGAAAGGGATGCGAGAGGCAAAACTGTAGGATTTCTTTATTAAAATATATTGAAGTTTCAGAGTTCCATTGTGTTTGCTAAATTATTAATAGAGTCAGATTATGCAAATTAGAGAATAAATTGGTAAAATTTACAATTTACTAGCATATTTTAAGGAAAAGCAAATGTATATTCTACTTGTACTTTTGTGTTTTATTTTGTTTTCCTGATAGTATAGAGAGAAAATGGGTTTTCAAAGTTATTTTATGTGCAGATAAAGAATAAACAGTTTAGATAGTGAAACAATCAAGCCAATTCTAAGTGCCAAAACTGGATATTAGTAATGAGAGTTCAAAGGAATTTTTAATTTTTATTTTATTTATTTTTGCTGCGGAAGATTCACGCTGAGCTAACATCCACCACCAATCTTCCTCTTTTTGTGTGTGAGCCACCACCACAGCATGGCCACTGACAGACAAGTGGTGTAGGTTCATGCCTGGGAGCTGAACCTTGGCCACTGAAGCAGAGCACGCCAAACTTAAGCACTGGGCCACCGGGGCTGACCCTCAAAGGAGGGTTTTCGGGAGAATCTTTGAAAAATATGAACGGTAACTTTTTGTTTTCTTTTAAATGTATAGTTGTTTACTTTTATAAGATATTCTTTTTTGTGTGTGTGTGAGGAAGACCAGCCCTGAGCTAACGTCTGTTGCTAATCCACCTCTTTTTGCTGAGGAAGACCAGCCCTGGGGTAATATCTGTTGCTAATCCTCCTCTTTTCACTGAGGAAGACTGGCCCTGGGCTAACATCCCGTCTTCCTCTACTTTATATGGGACGCCGCCATGGCATGGCTGACAAGCAGTGCGTCGGCAGGTGCCTGGGATCCAAACCCGCGAATCCCGGGCTGCCAAGCGCGAACTAAACCGCTGCACCACTGGGCCGGCCCCTATGAGATATTATTAAGATTTTCCCCCGTCTAATCTTCTTATAATACTGAGTAATCCCTCTGTGTAGTAAGGGTAGAAGTCTACTGTCGTAGGGTAACTTGAACACAGGCTTCTGTAGTGGATGCTCTTGTTGCCTGCACAGATTGCTTTTCCAGGCCTGTGCATGCGCCCATCAGCTGCTGTGAGAATTGGCTGCTGAAGGCTTATGGTTGTCATTTTTCAGAGAAGTGCCCTCAGTTGAACTGGAGCTGTTGTGCCTGGCAGAGTGTTCTGCTCTCCACCCACCCTCATCCAAAGCCCACAGCCAAGACTGACTGCCAAGTGGGATCAACTCTGTGGTGCAATCCATGCTCCAGAACTTTCCATCGGGACAGGCTGGATTTAGTTTACAACCAGTTAGCTTTTTTCCCTTGCCCTATCCTGCTTTCTGCATTCCCTTATCCAGAGAGCACTTAGCTTATTAATTACTTGAACAAGAATTCCCGTCACAGACTTTCTTCTAGGGAACCCGAGGTACATCAGTATCTCTATATTGCCACTACCCAGCCTAATATCTGACACATATCAAATTCAGTCAATGATAACAATAAATATTGAACGATGTTTGCATTCATGGTAATAGTCATCAAATGATACCCAGGACTATTGGTTTATTGGTGAGTATATGTCTTGACAGACCTCTCTACAGTACAACATTTGGAAAGGAAATAGTTTTAGTGACCATTTAGCAAACTCATGAAGTACAACATTGCAAATCCATTGTCATTCTTCTTTTCTTTTCTTTTTTTTTTAGGTTTTTCTCCACTTGAGAAAGTCAGTTTGAGGGGCAGTCAACTTATCTACTACTAGATTCAGTCAAGTTGAAGTACCACAGCAACCACCAAAAAAACCAAACAAACCCTTTGGATTTTAGAAACCAAACTGTCCTGGTCTGTAGATTGTTAAAAGAGAAAGTGGTGAAATACGTGCTGTGAATAAATTGGGAACCGACTATCCACGAAGCATCTATAAAGGTATTGAGGGCAGCTTAAGATGGTACAGTTGCATGATGGTTTCTAATTGACACATGATTGTTCATTCAAAACTATCCTGAAAAATATAGCCTGCTTAAATGACTTCAGAGTTTAACCCTTCCCTCATTTATTCCCAAAAATGTCCCATTATCTCCCATCAATGCTGACAGTGAGTTGTCTTGTTAAAGAGCTTGCAATTCCATTACAGATAAGCTCTAAATATTGATTTGTGCCTTTTATTTCCTTGGTCTAAGATACCATGGTAGGGCTGAATATGTTCAAATCTGTGGCTGCAGAGCAGAAAAGAAATGGCCCCAGTGAGAGGCAGATCAGATAGACACACAAAATAGTTTACTGAATTTCTACCTCTCTGGACATTATGTAGGCTAGGCCTATGTTGGTCCAAAGAAGAAGGAAGTACAAAAGTGTAAGCAATGAATGCAGCTCTGGGACACAGTAAGTGTTCAATAAATATACATGGAAAGTCGTTGTAAAGCAAGGTCTCTGTAGAGTGGCCTCAGGAAGCCACACTGACACCATGGCAGTTAGCAGGGAGGAAAGATTGCACAATGTCTACTTTGTAAGTGTGCAAATTAATGAGTTTGTTGTATAAAAGATTTAATGTGAGAGATTAAAAGATTTAAACCTTGGTGTAAAACAAATATATAAACAAAAACTCATCTTTATTTGTCTCTTTGCCCTCAGAAATCTATGCCATAATGAATAGCTAGAAAATTACAATTTTATTTTCATCCTCTTTGTTTCTCAGAGCATGTAGCTATCAGATGGTTCTTGGGCACTACTTAAAATCTTTTCAGCTCATCTCTTGCATCAGCTGACTCTGTGCAGTCTTTGACCAGATTCACGCAGGTGCTATTTGACAGCATTTGCCTCAGATGGTAGAGTGCACCTTTGTCTTCAGCTCCAGGGCACCTATGACCCCATGGTTATGGGACACCCATGGGTACCTTGTTGAGCACTCACATAGACACAAAGCAGAAGACTGAAGGAGTTAATGCTCCCATGAGACAAGCTTTGAGCAACGAGGGTCAGGAGCTTATGGAAAGATGATTCTGAGACTTTTTTAAATCTCAGAGAATCCAATGGGATAGAAGAACTGAAACCGGTAAACAGCCATTTGATGATTAAGCAGCAGGTAATGGGGGGATTGGAATTGGCCACCCCAAAAATATGTCTGCTTGCTGGAAAGACACTTTAACCCCCAACCCCCATTAACTGGCCAAAAGAGTTTGGGATGGGAGGCCTGCCCACAGAACAGGCCATCACCATAGACATCTCCAGGTATCAGGGGTTCCTTGCTAAGCCCATTCTTAGTTCTGGTTACCCTATGTAAGAGACACTTACGTTTGCAAAGGAAATCTCCATTTGTAAAGGTATCTTCTTCCCTGTACCAGGAAGAAGGGTGGGGAAGGCCTAAACTAGAAACTTGTCAGAATGGAAGGCAAATTTGCATGGTAAACTTACCCATTGTTAATTGTGCTGTTTGGGCAATATGCTGTCTGACTCCCACTAGGTTCCTGTAGACAACGTCTCCCTGGGGCCTGGGTCACCATGGTAATGGATTTTTTGAGCTATTTTTTCAGGAGCTTCCATTCTGTGGACATGCCTCCTGAGTAGAGGCCTGAAGCCTGACTATGCTTGCCCAGATCATCATTTACCTCATCTCTCCTCGTCTCCAATCATTTCAGACTACCTTGCCCCCTACCCCATAAATATCCCTGAGTCCCTGTTTTCAGGGAAGCCAATTTAAGATTCATTCTCCCATTTCCTCACTTGGCTGCCTTGTGATTAAACTCTCTCTCTGCTGCAGTCTCATCATCTCAGTGTTCGGCCTTCTGGGTGGTGGACAAAAACGGACGTGGCGTGGTAACAGAACCAGTCCCCCCCAGACAACTCAATGACGCATTCTTGAATTGATTCTTCTTTCTGCTCTCCCCATTCTCCATCTCTGCTTGTTGAGTTCATTTTCCTGATTTAGCCACTCAGTGTAAACCTGTCTCTGGTTCTGCTTGGAAGGAAACCAAGGAAAAGCCCCAGGGCATGTGGAATATAAGGGGAGAATAAATTGTTACAGGAGTACTTACCTGTGAATACTGGGAGCGACATCTGGAATCAGTCTTTAGTACTCTTTATGATAGCTCCCAGAAACTTGGACATGATACTAAATCTAGTAAAAGAGGTTAGGTGATAAAATCGCCTTGCCATTGTATTGAGGAAAGTCAGAAGACTCAAGAAAGGGAGAAGGTTAAAATAGATTATGTGGTGCTAAAAAACACTCTTACTGTGTTTCCTTGGATGGCCAAGAGGAGAATCCCTTCACTAAGGCAATGAAGAATACCCTGATGAGGGGGGCACTGGTCTCTTTGGTGGTGGCTGTCCTCTGTAGAGCAGATCTAACAATATCACATGTAATGCAACCGGGCTTCCTAGTGTCAATACAAGTGATGGAATTCCAGAATGGCAGTGGCATTTGGCAGTAGTTTACTTTTATAGGCAGGTTGGACGCAATTACCATAATTGGCAGCAAGCCTCAGTGACAGTCAAAATTCCTGACCTGTAGGGATGAATGACCGAAAATAGATCGTGGTGTTCCTTTAGATGTAACACACTGGCAGTCAACTAAGGACTTACCACACTTCTAATATTAAAAAAAAAAAAAATTTAAAGAGGGCTGGGGGGCAGAAGATTGTGTTACCAAACAAAATGGGCTCGCCTCCTGGTGGGTTAAATAAGACTCTACACCAGTGGAGGTTGTCTCACAAAGTAAAGTGAAATTGCAGCAAATAGGAGGCCATGAGGAATCATTTCCAAAGTCCTGGTGTCCCAAAACAAAGGGAAGCAGGAACTTTTATTTCGGTTGGGAAATGAGTAGTCAAAAGGGAGAGGCCTGCCTGCACAGGCTCAGTTGGAGAACATACATCCACATAATGAGGCCTAAGCTCCTCCTGGACAGATCTTTGCATTAAAAATAAGGCAAAGATCATGGGTGCAGCTCCTGTGGTGAGGCTTGGTCAGTTTCAGGATGGTTGGTGGTTACATCTCCTTAACATACAAAAGGAAAAGAAACAACTTGGAAAAACAGTTAATTGCTTCCAAATACCTTTGAGTTTCTCGAGGCACCTAGTCTGTGACAATTGATGTCAAAGATTACAATGGAAAAATTACTGTGCTTTTAATATCTAAGTTTCCAGATGTCAGTTTTAACCCAGGGCCCATTAGCTGAAAGTAGACCAGGAAGAACCTGAAATGACGCTGCAATTATTCACAGTAAATATGCTTCTAATTCGTCCTTAAAGGGGATAGTGGCTATTTGCCAGAGTAACTGTGCTCTGGGAAAGGGACTATCCAGAATATTTGGGAATTGTTGGATATGAAGTCTGAACTGATACCTGGGTACGTCCTTTAGTTAGAGTGTGGGCTTTGGAATTCAGGTCAAAAAAAAAAATTTCACCCAAGTCTATATGCCCAATGTATATATGAACCAACTATGCAGTTATTTTCCCAAACTCTGAGTATAAAATTGGATAGATATAGACAACAACCAGCCAGCAGAACCTTCAAATTGGCTCCCCATCCAGTAGCGGAAGAGTCATTATGCTAGAAAGAGCCAACTGGAAGATCCCTAAATGTCCTTTCTCATCCCTACACCCTGGCAAAAATAAGAAATCTGAAGAAATAGCACATCCCAAGAGAAACTGTACAAATTAATACCATCATCAAAGATTTAAAGGTTGTAGCGTTGGTGATCCCATCACATCTCCATTTAATTAACCTATCTAGCCTCTGCAATAACAACAAGAAGATAACATTTGCATTGCAAACATTGTATACGTTTGGAAGTGGTAGCCCCAAATGTAGCTACTGAGCTAAGCTAAATGTGCTTTCTCTCCTGGAACACATCACACAGCCTCTGAGGCTTAGGATGTTACTATTGTTGTAGTGAATGTGCTTTTCCAATCTCCGTCAACAAAAGGAAGCAAAGGTAGATTGTTTTTTCATGTGGAAGATAGTAGAACACATTCACTCTCTTGTTCCAAGGCTATGTTAATTCTCCTGCATTATTCTCGTAGTCCACAGGTACCTTGATTATCTTGGAATTATGCAGAATCTCACACTGGTGCACTATGTTGAATATTATCCTGATTGATCTGGTCAGCAAGAAGGACAAGTAACTTAGATGTCCTAGTAAGACAAACATGCCATATGATGAGAAATAAACCCACAAAGGCTCTAGGACTACTACATTACCATTTTCAGGTTTCCAAATATCTCTGGCTTCCTGAGACATCCCTTCTAAGATAGGATAATTTATTTCACCATTTACACCCTGTCATTAAGAAAGAGGCACATCACTTGGTGGGTCTTCTGGATATTTGAGCCAACATATTGTCCTTGGAAATACTGACCAACTGAAAGAAGAGGTAAAACATACTTTAAGCCTATATAACAGTTCATGTGAGGTGAGATACTGGTGTCAGCCAAAAATGGACTGCTGTCGCATTATATCCCATTTCAGGGGTGGCTCTAAACAAAGTGGTAAAGGGAAGTTTTTCTGGACAACTGACCTGTAAGCAGTTCATTCATTGCTCTCTGTGTAGGAAGGGAGAAGAGACCTGAGTTATGAATATACACGGACTTCTGAGCAATAGTGAGTGACTTGCCTCATTAGTAAAGAGACTGGAAAGAACAAGACTAGGAAATCGGGCCAGCCCTGGTGGCCTAGTGGTTAAGTTTAGTGCACTCCAGTTCAGCGGCCCAGGTGCGGTTCCCGGGTGCAGACCCACACCACTCATCTCTCAGTGGCCACGTCATGGTGGCACCTCACATTCAAAAGGAGGAAGATTGGCAGCAGATGTTAGCTCAGGGGGAATCTTCCTCAGCAAAAATAAATAAATAGAAAATCAGAAACGAGAAACAAACAGTCATGGTGATGGACTCACGAGAGCAAGCATAATTTGTGCGTCTCTTTGTGCCACATAATGCCCACCAGAGGGCATCCACTGCAAAGAGGCACCCAACCACTAAACGGGAAAGAATAACTTGTTCTTCAGTGTCAGTCATTCTCTCTCCATCATACAGGTGCTAGTGCAAAAAGCCCATGAATTGAGTGGCTGTGGCCTCATGGAAGGAGATATACAGGAATTCAACAGCATGGACTTCCTCAATGTATGGATGACTAGCTACTGCCACTGCTGATTGCCTAGTCTGCTGGCAGTAGGGATCAGTTACAACTCCTCAATATGTCACCATTCCTCAAGGAGTCCAGGCACCCACTTGATGGCAAGGTGATTATAATGGACATTATCCACTCTGAAGGAAACCAGTGGTTTATTCTTATCAGAATTGAAAGTTCTCAGGATATATATTTTCCTTCCCTGCCTGCATTTCCTCTGCCAGCACCACCATCTGAGGACTTACAGAATGCCTAATCTATCATTATGGTATCCTGTATATCATTGCCTGAGCCCAAGGGATCCATTTGATGTCAAAGGATGAGTGACAATGGGTGAGTGACAATGGGATTTTCAATACTCGCACCATGTGTCCTTATCTCTCAGAAGTACCAGTCAAATATACTGATGGCATGAACTGTTCAAGATTCAGCTAAGTTGACAGTTCCAGGAACACACCCGGTAGAGTTAGAGCCCAGTCATCCAGTATGTGATATACGCACTAAATCTACATTTGATATATGGGGGTGTCCAGAGTGGGTGGAATGTGTGGATCCAGGAAATGAAGGGCAGTAGTACAATTAGACTTTCTTACCATCATGCCCAATTATCCATTTCCAGAATTTGTGTTCCCATCCCTGCAATTTCAGATCCCTTAGCTTAAAAGTTCTGAATCCTCAGGGAAGAAGACTTTCACTGGGGGACACAATAAATATTCTATGGGTCCTACCTGATCTCTTTAATCATCTTATTCTAGTGGACCCACACAAAAAGAAAGAAGCTAATATATTGCTGGGACTAGTTAACCCTTCCTGCCATTTGCTGCTCACAGTGGGGTCTTGGAGGAGTACATCTGTAATGCTGACTATTCATTAGAATATCCCCTGGGTTTTATTGTAAAATAATAGTTGTGAAGCAGCAAGTGTAGCAATGTTGTCTCACTAGGGCAAGGAATCTCGGGGTACAGTCTCCCCAGGGAAGAAGAAGGTCTGGATTACCTAAACAAAGAACCTTGAACAGCCAAACTGCTGGCTGAGGATGAGGAAAATTTAGATTTGGTGGTGAGGGAGTGAGATGATGGATGTCAGTTATGGTCCCAAGACTAGTTTTAGCAGGGCTGTAGGTATTTTTCACTGAGCCTCTTGCCTTTAGCTTGTTGCAGGGAATTGGCCTGGCTCAATCCAGAAGCTGGCTCTGTTACTAATTGGACTTAATGAAGGTTTTGAATAGATCTGAGTGGTGCAAAATGGAAACTAAATTCAATGTCTTATTCTTCACAATTTCAGATCTCAGCCTGACCAAATATGCAAGCCAGTGCTTCATCTAGCCTAACACAGATGTTACCTGACAGTCTTTCATCTCTCACAACTCTCATTTCCCGTTCTGCAGTTTCTCTGGTTCCACGGTATTGAAGCCCCACACAAACCTGATTGGCACTCATGAGTATGTGTACCACAGACGTATAGGAGAGTTAATGTCTCCTAGGACAATCTTGGACAATATGTAGGTTGGCCATGCATCCTCACTGGCCCAGGATAGATTTGAGTTATACCAGTTGTGCCAGCATTGCTATTAATACTTCTTCCTTTCACTGTCCTAACAGTCCTGTTTACATGGTGGAGTATATGGTCACCTTATCACTGAGTATGGGAGCCAATAGATAAATGCTTCCCCCATGCTCAATCTAAGTGGATGGCCCAGAGAGGCATTTGGTGTGATAGACTTCTTAGATGTTCCCATAGTATTGAACAATCATTCATACTTAGTGTTGGAAAACTCAGTGATACATCCTTTATTGACTTTTCTTACTCCCTTTTTAACCCTCCCTGTCCCTCAGTCCTCTGAGATCACATTTTCAAATAAATTACTCACATATGACAAGAGACAAAAGTCTTTGTCTAAGGCTCTGCTCTAAGGAGAATCCAGTTGTGTCGACTTGGTTTCAATAAGTGATAATATCTGTGTTGGCTAGCTATTGTTGCATAACAAATTACCCCCAAATTTAGAGGCTTAAAATAATAATAATGGATTTTATCTCTCATTTCTACAAGACAGCTGAAGTTCACCCCATCTAGGTTGCCCTTAGCTGGGCAGCTTGCTTATTACCCAGATCTGTGGATCAGCTGAAGTGGCTCTGCTCCAAGTATCTCTCATCCTCCTTGGACTGCAGGCTAGCCCGAGCATGTTTTTCATGGCAATACCAAAGGAACAAGAAGGTGAGCAGAAACAGAGTACTTAAACCTAGGCCTATAGCCAACACACTGTAACTTCTACTCACGTGCTATTGGTCAAAGCAAGTCACATGTCAAGTTCAAAATCAAGGGGCAGGGAAGTGCATTTCACCTACAATGAAGCAATGGCTAGAGTGTATATACAGGGAAGGGCAAAGTATTGAAGCTAATAAATCTGTTTACCATGTGATTGTAGAGGAAATATCAGTATATTGTCTGTAAAAAAAAAAAAAAAAAAAAAAAAAACCTGTGCAGCATTTCTGGTAATGATGCCAATGGGCCAATAGGTAAATTCTGTTTAATTGAAACTCATGTTTCCTATGTCTAACCACCACTAAAACTCAATGCAGTAGTTTGTATATTTCATAAATGAAAGAGAAGAATGGGGAAGGCAGAACAGTTGTTTAAGCAGCTAAACTCTTGATGAATATCCAGATTTTAGAGTTTATGTGCTGTGACCTCTTCTTTGTGTCTATGAAATAAGATACAATCATAATTATTATGTGTGGAAAAATCTCTCAATCTTCAGGGTCCAAAAGATTAGAGTAGAAGAGGAGCTGCATTAATGAAACACATTTATTTTCACCGAGGCCCAAGCAATTTACCTATAATTTAGAAAGATCACAATAGGCCTCATGGTAAATAATACTCCTGGAATAGTGAGAGTCTTGCAGAGCAATTGGTGCTCATTAAAATTCAGTGTTGAAAGCAGCAGGTGGCGGGCAGTTCCATGAAACAGTTTTGCAGTGTCCTATGGTTGAAGCAAAACAATTCATGTCACAAGACACCAGGCCTTTCCCACTCCCTGTTGTAAGTTATCATTGTGTGACAATTCTTCTATTTTTATTTGAATATATTCAAAGGACTTGAGCTGAATTATTTCAATAGCTTTCTAAAATATACATTGTCTTACCATGTGGTAGAAGGAGAATAAATGTATTTCACTGACTGTTTTCCCTTTGAAATGCAATCCATTTCATGGCAAAATGTTGTTACTTTTTTCCAGTGGGAAGTGAATTTTTGAATACCTGTAAAATTATACATATGTGATATAAAGTGAAAAAACAATTTTGTGTTGGGGCAAAAGACTAAGAAAATTGTTATCACCCATATTTCAGTGTGCTTTTTCCTGAGGGAAAGTAAATGTGATATGTGTAGTGGATTTTCCTTCATGACCCTCTCATTCCTACCTCTCCATCACCAAAAAGGAAAAGAAAAAGGTGAGGGAGAAAAATGATTTAGATTTCCTGGGGCCATTTAATCCTTTTCTCCTTTTCAAAGCACAGTGGAGAGTTGAGCCAAATATTTAGATTCAGATGATCTTCATGAGAAATAAATATAGGGCCTAGCTATCTAGTTAATTGTTAAGGTCTGTACAGTTATAGCTTAAAACATTGTATTCCAGAGAAAATTTTAATTTGTCTTTAAAAGTGGAAATAACCATAAAAATGATAGCAGGTATTTTTGCCTTCCATTTGATATACCAATGGATGTGAGAGAGAACTCCCAGCAGAGAGCTTCAGGAGACAGGTGTTGTGGGTAAGTGGACGTGCATTCAAATCTCTGTTTGTCCTTCTACTGTTTGTGTGACCTGGACATGCTACTTAATCCTCCCGAACCTCAGGTGCTAGTGAAATAAAGGTGACAGTACCTACCTCATAGGGTTGCTGTAAGGGTTAAGTGATATTTTAGAGTTAATGTCTGACCCACAGGAAGCATTTAGGAAATTATAAAAAATTGTTTATGTGTTAGTAATATTAGGAGAATTGCCTATGGTGGGCAGGGGGAAAATATCTCATAAAATATATATTTTTAAACATGGGATATTTAGAACAGTTGTGCTTACTAATCAAAGCATCTGAATAAAAAATCAAAAAAACAGGGGCCAGCCTGGTGGCATAGTGGTTAAGTTCACATGCTCTACTTCGGCAGCCTGGGGTTTGGAGGTTTGGATCCCAGGCACAGACCTACACACTGCTTATCAAGCCATGCTGTGGCAGGCATCCCACATATAAAGTAGAGGAAGACAGGCATGGATGTTAGCCCAGGGCCAATCTTCCTCAGCAAAAAAGGAGGATTGGCAATAGATGTTAGCTCAGGGCTCATCTTCCTCACCAAAAACAACAACAACAAAACAAAATTAATAACACCAACAACACAATACTGCTGTCAGTATACTATATATCTTTAAAATAATTGTATAAGTTCGATAAAGTGATATGTGTTAATCTTTCTTTAAATTCCTTTAGAGAAAAGGATCTCATTAGAGGTTTCTTCGCAATAAGGCAATTATAAAGAAGTAATAATTAATAGTCATATTTTTCCTGCAAGAGGCAGAAGTAGATCAAGATTTAGTGGGGCTTGAAGCTTATAAAAATTTGGCGGCCCCCTTCAAGACCTGGCAGGTGAGAGGAGCCTAAGTATTCTACTGGGAAGTGTTGGGAGGAAGACAGACAATGGATTTCTTTTCTGTTTAGTGCCAGGAGAGCAGAGGAAATAGCGGTCATGAAGGGAGGTTCTCTTTGAGGCTTTGAGGGAAAAAAAGCAGTGCTTCATAGTTCCCTGAAGTTGGTTTCACTGCTGGAATTCCTTAAGAGAGGTTCTACACCTGTTACCCTGTTCCAAATCTTGGGGGTCCTGCTGAATGATGCTGTCCCACACCCCTGGGTGGAAACTGAACTGTTGGTCTCAGTGTCTCCCAGACCATGCAGGCATGTGAGGACTGCTTGTACCTAGTGAGACTCCTGACTCCGTGCCTCAGCAAAACTGAGAAGGAAGAAAGAAATTTCAATGCAAATGTGAGCTACCACACTAAATGCAAGTGTGTTAAGTCACCCTATCAAAAAGACAGAGTCAGATTGGCTTAAAAAATCCAACTGTATGGTGACTATGAGAAAGATACCTAAAAGAAAATGACAAAGAAACACATTCTTAAATGTGCAAATATATACAGGAAAATGCAAACCAGAAAGAAAAGCAGGGATGCCAAATAGAATTCATATCTAAGAGATATAAACAAATTTAAAATAATTCCTAAAGATGTTATAAAATCATAAAGATGCAATCATATATATATATACACACACATATATATACACACTGTAGTGAGATATATATAGTGATGTATATGTATACACACATATATATCACCTTTATCCATTAAGCAATGTAGCAGCAGAATATGCAAAATTTTCCTGTAAAATAAGGATTACTTGATTTAAAAAAATCTTTGCGGGAAATATTTAATATGCCTCTCACAGAATTTGACGTGTCAAGTAGGCAAAATGTAAAAAAGAATATAAAGATTTGAATAATAAAATCAATATTAATATGTTTTCCTGAGCCAGACTGCCTGGGTTTGATCCCTCCTCCACTACTTCCTGGCTGGATGCTCTTGGACAATGTAGTTAACATCTATGTGCTTCAGTTTCCTTGTTAGATGTGGAAAATAATACAACACTAATCAGGTTGTTGTGAGGATTAAATAAATCACTAGTGTAAACTACTTAAATCACTACCAGGCACATATTTTTGGCCATAGAAGTTACCTCTCAATACCCTCATCATGATCATGATCATCCCCTAGAAAAATATAAGTGAATTAAATTGACCCAGGTAGATGTAAAAATATTGAAATGACTAACAATCATGGAAGAGATTGGAAAGACGATTTTCATTGTTCACTAAAATCAATAAAACAATAACAGCAACAACAATAATATTCGATCAGAATCATCGGCTTATCCATTTTTATTTTTCCAGAGCCTTTAAGAGAATCTACTATTTACCATCATCATCATTCCTTAAACCTCAACTTTATAAAGCATACCTTACACAAAATAAAATATATCCATTTGTTCAGTTTGATAAGCCAGCCCAGGTGGTCTAGTGGTTAAAATTTGGTGCTCTCACCACCGCAGTCCAGGTTTGTTTCTGGTTAAGGAACCACATCACCTGTCTGTCGATTGTCGTACTGTGGTGGCAGCATATTGCTCTGACGCTGAAAGCTATGCCACTGATATTTCAACAACCTGTCCCATGGTGGACAGCTTCCAGATTAAGATAGACTAGGAAGAAGGACCTGGCCACCCACTTCTGAAAAACTTGGCCTTGAAAACTCTATGGATAGCAGCGGAGCATTGTCTGATATAACCGGAAGGTGAGAGGATGGTGCAAAAACACCCAGCAGAGTTCCCCTCTGCTGTACACAGGGTCGCTAGGAGTCGGAATCCACTTGCCGGCACTAACAACAAGCAGTTTGATGAGACCTCTCAAATGCATTTACCCATTTAACCACTGTCACAATCAAAACCAGAGTATTTTCACCACTTTAAAATATTCCGATGACCACCTGCAATTCATCTCCTCCCACCTCAGCCTGAAGCAACCACTGTTGGTTTTCTGTCAGTGTAGAATTGCTTTGCCTTTTGTTGAATATCTTTCTGTTAGCATATTTTTTATTTTAATTGAAGTAATGAGTATTAGTAATTTTTATCTTTTTAGTGCTAAATAGTGTTACATTTATGGGTATATCATCATTTTTTTATCCATTAACCTGCTAATGGGCATTTGTGTTGTTTCCAACTTTTGGCTATTACAAAAAAGTTTGCTGTGAATCTTGATTGCAAATCTTTGTGTGGACATATGTTTTCATTTCTCTTGGGAAGATACATGAGCATGGAGTTTCTTGGCAATAATATTTTAAGAAACTGCCAAATTGTTTTTCAAAGAAGTTTTAACACTTTACACTCCTACCAGCCAAGTGTAAGAGTTCCAGTCATCTCACATCATCAAACATCTTTGGTATTTGTGTTCCTAATTTTAGCTTTTCTAATGGGTGTGCAGAAGTATCTCATTGTGGTTTTAATTTGCATTTTGCTGATGAATAATGATGTGGAGCATCTTTTTTATGTGCTTAAATGTCATTTAGATAGCTTTGGTAAAATGTGCATACATTTTAAAAGTTTTAATCAGTTGTTTGTCTTCTTACTATTGTGTTGTAAAAATTCCTTAATGATATATTTCAAAGATAAGTCATTTTTCATTTTGAGGAAGCCCAATATTTCTATTTTTTCTCCTATGTTTTGTGTTTTTGTGTGGCAATGTGTATGTGTGTGTCCTAAGAAATCTTTGTCTACCCCAAGATCTTGTATATTTTCTTCTAGAAGTTTTAAAGTTTTACCTTTATGTGATCCATTTCAAGCTAATTTTTTGTGTATGGTGTGAGGTAAGGGTCAAGGTTAATTTATTCCAAATGAATATCCATTTGTTCAAGCACCACTTCTTGAAATATGATGCTTTTATCATTGAATTATCTTGACACCTTTGTCTAAAATCAATTGACCATATGACTTAATTAATTATGTGTTCTATTTTTAGACACTCTATTATGTTTTATTGATCTATCCTGCCAATATCATGCTGCTTTGACCACTATAGGTTAGTGGTAAAGGCAAAATCAGAGTATGAAACTCCTCCAACCTTGTTCTTTATCATTTTGATTTTACTTTTCTTGATTATTTTCATTTCTATGTAAATTTTAGCATCACTTGGCAATTGTCACAAGAAACCCTGCTAAGACTTTGATTGGAATTATTTCAAATCTAAAGACCTATCTGGAGATAACTGACCTCTTAAAAATGTTGAGTATTCTGGCCCATGAATATAGTATATTTCTTCACTTTTTTAGATCTTATTTGATTTCTCTCATCAAGTCTTTGTAGTTTTTAGTGTACAGACCTTAATTTAGGACTTTGGTGTGCCCCCCCCCCCCAGTGATTAAAGATTAAGAAAATGAGAAGATATCAGCAAAAGTTTCTGAGAAGGACCAGCTAGTGATATATGGAGCAGTGGGGACAAAAGATCAGTCAAATTGGATTCAAGATAGAATGAGGAAGGATGATTTGGAGACCATGAGTATAGACAATTCTTTCAAGGTGTTTTACTGTAAAAAGAAGCAGGAAATGGAGTGGTAGCTAGAGGAAGATGTGGGGCCAAAAAGGTTTTTGATTTTTAAAACAGGTGAAATAACAGCAAGTCTTTATGCTGTAATGATACAGAAGAGTGGGAGAACTGATGATTCTGAAGAGAGCGGGACACGTAGCTGGAAGAGTCTCTTGAGTATGTAAGAGAGCACAGTAGCTAAAGCGTAGTGGAACACTTGGCCTGAGGAAGGAGTGTGATTTACCCAGAGTAGCAGGAGTGAAAGCAGAGTCTGTGGCCAATAGGGCCAAGTATGCGACTAGATGCAGTGGTAGGAGCTATTAAAGTTCTCTTCTGATTCTTATTCCCTTCTCAGTGAAACAAGAAGCAAAGCAAACAGCTGTCTTTGAATAAGGGGCAGAAGTGGTAGAGATTTGATTAAAGGGGTGCCCTTTAAATTGAACAAATTCCTCTTCATGGAAAAACCCACTACATTGTGACTATTTTTCTCATACTCCATAGAAAAATTCAGCATGTTGGCATTTTTATAAATAAATGCTATTTTGATTTTAAAAGAGGGAAAGATACCATTAAGTGATATACAGACGGCCAACAGGCACATGAAAAGATGTTCAACATCACTAATTATTAGGGAAATGCAAATCAAAACTACAATGTGATATCTCACACCTATCAGAATGGCTATAATTAACAAGACAGGAAATAAAATGTGTTGGAGGGGATGTGGAAAAAAGGGAACCTTTATACACTGCTGGTGGGAATGCAACCGGTGTAGCCACTATGAAAAAGAGTATAGAAATTTTTCAAAAATTAAAAATAGAAATACTGTATGATACAGCTATTCCACTACTGGGCATTTATCCAAAGAACATGAAATCAATAATTCAAAAAGATATATGCACCCCTATTTTCATAGTGGCATTATTCACAATAGCCAAGATGTGGAAACAACCCAAGTGCCCATCAATGGATGAATGGATAAAGAAGATGTGGTATATACACACAATGGTATACTACTCAGCCATAAAAAGAGACAAACTTGTGCCATTTGTGATGACATGGATGGACCTTGAGGGCATTATGTTAAGCAAAATAAGGCAGAGAAAGACAAACACCGTATGATTTCACTCAGGATGCAGTCTATACAGAACTGAAATATAGTGATGTACACCTGAAATTTAGACAATGTTGTAAGCCAATATGACCCAAATAAAAAAATTTAGAGGTTCAGCTAAGACAAATATCATTCCCATGAAATAATTCATCCAGTTTGCCTCCCCATGAATTGGAAGGAAGAGTACTATAGCCCATTTTGAGTTTACCTAGTGTTAGGAAGCATTAACTCCTCTCTAAAGCCTCTTATGATGGTGGTTAGAGCAGATGTAGAGATGAGATGTGTGACTGATATAGTTACAGAAGAATGTACTCACAGAAATCTATATAATGTAGTCATGAAAAGTAGTCATAGAAACCTCTGGCTCATCAGATAAAAGCAAACCAAGTCTGAAAAATATCTTTTGACTGACCCGCATGTGATGTGTGGATTTCATTTTCCCAGTATCCACTTACTTTAAGATGCTGAGTGTAATTTCTTTTTATTACCACATGAAAATAAGTCCAAGCAATTATTCTGCTCTCAGGTTGTAGCCATGTTTGTATTTCTTGGGGTCTCTGTGTGCATGCAGGTACATTTCCTGTTCCTTAGCTTTTATTCAACACAGTTACTCCCTTCAAAACCAATGACAAGATCCAAACATATTAAAAAGGTTCATTGGAGGGCTGGGTGTGAAACATAAACAGCATTCTTTTCCTTGCGGTGCTGTTTTGCAAACACATACACACTTGGTCTCGGCCTCTGGAGATGACAAATATGTTACTTGGGAGAACAGCAATACTCTCTTGGATTTGACTCTGCTTTCCTTATGCACTTACCTGTCTTTTCGAAGCCTCATGCACATAGTTTAAAAATATGATTTAGAGAAGATTCAGCGACAGTGCGTAAGATCCTTTGACTTTATTTCCCCTTTCTCTCCACTAACTAGTGGCAGGGGTTACTGGCCTGCTTCAGAAAGCTTACATTCGAATACAGTCTAAATCGGTGCAGTCCCTTGACCAGCTTAATCTTTGCTTGCAAATGACAATGCAGTGAAAGCAGACGAAGAAAAGAAATTACTTCCTTTCCTGTTGGAAACCTAACAAGTAGTTAGCCTGACCCAGTTTTCAATAAGAGAGATTTTCTGGTGACCCACAGGAGTGACTATCTCTAGTCAGAAAAAGGGGAGGGTGAATTTCATCTTTCCTGCCACTGGAATGGCAGCTGCTCTCAGCTCTGATTCTGTGAAGGTTGATGAAGATAGAGCTGGCTTTTCAATGTAGGGGGAATTTTCCTTTTGAATATTCCAAACAGCAGATTTGCACATGTGCCTCAAGAACTAACTATCTAGGTTCCGTCAGGAATGCAGCAGGAGAGGAGTGTATTTCATGCTTAAGACCAGGGAAGAGCCACGTAATATTCAGTGGATAAAAGGCTTGCAGTCCCAGCGGGGAAAAAGAGTCCCATTATCTCCCAGCTTCATAGACATTCCATACGGCTCGGTTCTGCCTGGATGCACAGCATGCCTGGCTGAGAGCTGGAAACAGAGTTCTGCAGAAAAACTGTAAAGATCCCGAGACATTTCCCTGTAAGATCTGTAAGTACAAAATTGCGCTGTCTGCTGCAATGAGAATATTGCTGGGCGAGCTGCAGCTTTTCTTCCTTTCAATGTCTTTGTATTAGCATAACAGGTAAAAGCTGGGGTTTGGGGAGAAGTTATTGTTTATTTATGCTGTGTTTCTATGATGCTGATGCTTAAAATGCATTTATTCCTTGTGAGAGAAAATGTATTGAATCTGTATTCGGGGGAGGTTAGGATCAAACCAGGGGAAGAGAGACTCTGGGTATATTTTTCAGTGTTTCACCAGTCTTTGCTGCAGTAAAACTGATGGGCAAGAGGGGATGACAGGGCTAATTCTGGCACTTTCAGATGGCTTCATGCCCTTTCTGTAACGGCAAATGGGAAAATGTGATTGCTAAATTTTTGTCATCAAAGAGTAGAGGGGTGGGGTTTGCAGTGTCCAATGGATGATTTGAAGAAAGGGTTATAAAAAGTTTCCTGGGGGAGGGTTTTGGTTAGCAAGACTGGAGGTCACATGAGCTCACCAAATTTTGTCTGGCATTTTGCTTCTTACCCATCTTCCAGATAATTGCTTTCTGTAGATTCCATTGACAATAGTTAAGCTTGTCAGTATTAAAAAAACCTATAATACTTTATGAAAAGTTTCAAAAGTTGATGACTTGGGAATAAAACTTTTAAGAGCTCTGAGATTAGTCACGTGTATTAGTCACATATTTGACATTATGTTAATGGAATACTGTCAACATTTGGGGTTTGGAGGAAAATTGGAATTTATAGTTCTTGATTCTCCAGTTGAAAACTACTATGTTTAAATAATCACCATCCTGAGTATGTCCTCTAAAAAGCAATCACAGAATTGCTGAGACACTAAGTAGAAGTTATACTGAGAGGCAAAACAAGAACAGTAGAATTACACAGAATCAATTTGGAAAATGAGGATTCATAGTCTTATCTACAGTGGCAATGTTTTTTAAAGATCTTTGTAAAAGGAGGAGCCATATGTTGAATATTGAATTGCTTGTTTTGAACAATTTTCATTTGTCTGATGGGTTTATCATCTTTTTTTATTGTTATTGCTAAAGGTTTCACCAATTTATGTGCATTGTATTTTATAAAGAAAGATGATGTTTGAACACACTCTCCCTTGCCCCTCCCCCTTTCACACATGTGTCAACCTACACAAATTTACAAAACAAACATACACACAAAAATACCGACAAGATTTGTATAACAAACAGAAATACAGAGTCATTTCATCTTTGGTGCTTCGGTGATTTTTTTTAAAAGCATTATCATCCTATACAGTCCAAAGATTTCAAATATATAAATCTGCAAGCTTTTATAGAAGGCTTTATATGAGGTTATATAAATGCGTAACATCACATCTTAGCAAAAAAGCCCATCATTTATAAACTACTGCATTGCATTGCTTCCTTTGAACATTTCTAGTGAAGTACCAGAATAGGTTTTTTTTTTTTGGAATTCTCCGTGTAACTTTCCTTAGTGAAAACAAATTCACATTGTCATTTAGAAAGTTATTACATATTTGGTCTAAGCCTAGACAGAAAAAAAAAATCAATTATCTTGTGAAAAGAATGTGAAGTATATTAAGTTGTTTGCACACTTTTGTTTTTTGACAAATGAAAATAATCAGTAGTATAAAAGTAAATTTGTACCTTTTAAATTCTTTTAATGGAAGGAAGAGGGTTATGACATATTTGTTTATTTATTCACTTATGTATTTATTTTAACATCATATAAATTACAGTGCAGTAGCATAAGGTATATTCATTAAAAGTAACTCAAGCTATAACTAAAAGTCCAAAACAGAAATCTCATCACCCATAAATGACAATCATAGAATTTGGAGACTCAGTGGAGATATCCTATGCCTAAACTCAAATAACAAAATGAGAGACAGAGGTTTCTTACCATACGTATTTATATTTTTTTACAGATAAGGAGCATTTTGATAATTTGATCAATGATAGATAGATAGATGTTCTTTTAAAAGAATGTGATCGTACCCTACTCTTAAAAAAAGTGTTGAACTTAATTTTAGATTTGGATTAAACAGAAAAGAAAAGCTGATATGAAACTGAAGAAGTTGCTAGATTTCAGGTGTATGTTTCTTTCCAAAGGAGATGTTAGTTCCAAAAAAATAACTAGAGTTAAGAACAACAAATATGAATATATAATAGCCTGAAGTCGTTTTTTAGGATGCATGTTTAAATATTAAACAATCACTTATAAGTCTTGTTATGATAGTTAAAGAAATTAGTACACATACCTTATAGTTATCTTCTTTCAATACACCACCTGAATTTTAATTATATTGTCAGTTTTACATTATTGAGATTTATAGTGTTTACATTCTGGCTTAATTCCTATAGTCTTGGTTTAGACTTATTTCAAATTTGAAAAGATTCAGTCTTTACCAACAGGCTTTTACTACTCAATTCACCATTCCCATATTTTTTATTTTGAATTATTTCTTGGGTTATTGGATTTCACTGTTAAGTAGTAGCCCTTCACCAAAGAAACAGCATAGATGCTGTATTTTCTGTGTGCTTACATAGAACATTTCTTTCTTTTGCCTTAAACATGGAAGGAAGTTATCTTTCTTGAATCAAACTTATTTTTCCCTTGAAAATGTGTAAATATTTATAAACAATGCTGAGGACCCTTCCCATATTGAATGTTGCTGTCCAGTAGTTTTAAGATGTCTGAAATTTCCATCCTAGACTATAACTTGCTTTTTTTTTTTGATGGATGTCCACATGATTCTTTCTCTTTTTCTGCCAGAATGTATCCTGGAGTTGATGAGTCTTCATCCACTTTTCTTATGTATGATGTACCCTATTGATTTCAGATTATTTTATTTCAAAATTTTTTGTTGTTACACTATGTATTTGATTTTTTTTTTTTCTTCCAGGGGTGGGGAGATTATTGTTATATTGCTTCTTCCTTTTCTTTAGGATCACCAGTTATGGGCATGTTGGATCTCATTTGTCTGTCTTCCACATCTATTATATTATTCCAATTTATTTTTAATTTTACACTTTTTCAGTGGTTCACTTTGTTTTATTTCCTGAAGCTGATCCACCACATCCTTAACAGTGCTATTCAGTCATGTATGTTATAATATTATTGCTTCGAGTGTAGCTTTAATTTCTGTAATGTTTTTATTTTCCTCTATAATTTTTCAGTTCTCTTTTTCCCTTATATCCTGATTTTTTAGCCATTTATTTTCTTTTTTAAAGTATATACAGAAAGATTGTGTTTTAGAGATATTAAGTCTATGTAAGAGTAATTGTCTAAGCACTTTTCTCAAACTATAGCTGATTCTTCTTGAGATTTATATTTTTCAACTGCATTTCTCTTTCTTTTTCCTTTTATCTTCTTTTGCTTTCAAAATGTATGCATGAGGGATGACTAGGCAGAGCCCAGAGGATTTTTAGGACATTGAAACAATTCTGTATGATCCTATAATGGTAGATACTATGTCATTATATATTTGTCAAAACCCATAGAATGAACAACACCAAGAGTGAACTCTAATACAAACCATGGATTTGGGGTGATAGTGATATATCAATGTAGGTTTATCAATTGCAACAAATTGTAGAACCATGTACCACTATGGTAGAGGATGTTGATGGTGGGGGAGGCTGTGCACGTGTGGGGGCAGGGTTATAAGCTAACAGGTCTTGGGGCAATCTGTATCCTCCTAAAAGTAAGAGAAAGAGAAAGTACTTGTCAGTTTTCCCTGATGTTCCCCCCACCCCCACCCCGCCAGCCATAGGTCTTGTTTTCTAGCATTTGGCAGCTTTGGCAGCAATGGAAATGTGCTTCAGAGTCTGTGTTTTGGGGTTGTGTCCACTCACATTTTCCATTGAAGACAGAAGATTTTTTGCTTTGTTTTTGTATCCCACCACCACCACCGCTGCTACGTTTTTCATTCTCTTTGTTGTTTCTGTAGAATAAGAGAGGAATAAAAATCTCTTTATTTAATGAGCTTTAAGTAAGAATCTTTCAGCTTGGGAGAATTCTTTTAAATGGAAATTTCATTAGAAAAGTAAATTATTCTCATTATTCATATTGACAAGAGCTATTCTAGGTAAAATTGGGTTTGTGTGCACTGTGTGTTCTGGTTTAAAATACTTGTTACAGTGAAAGCATAACACAGGCCATACCAAAGGGAAATAAACAACAAAGTCATCGGACATTCTTTTGACCTCCTCTTAGTCTTTAATGATGACGTCTATGGCCTATTTAACTACCTTACAATGAATCCTAAGGTAATCTAGAGTGAATTTGGATCCTGGTAACGTGAATCAAAATTAGCAGCCTCAAATATTTTATGGCAGTAGGGTGGGTATAAAACTTATACATAATAGATTTCCAATTAAATGAATAAAATTACTTAGATATTGAGATTTTTTAAAGAAACAATAAAAGAATCACGTATGCTATGAAGTACTGAATGAATGATCTTACTGGTAAAACAAGTTCCATTCTCTGAGTTTGTATGAAGTGCGAGAGCAAGATTCTGGAGGCAGGCGGCTTGAGCTAAAGAGCCACCCATCAGCTATCCACCTGCTCTTCTCCCTATACAGCCCAGAAGAGCTTAGTGGTCTTAAACAAGTTACTTAGCCTCTCTACACCTCAGTTTCCCCATCCATAATGGAGATAATAATAGTACTGACTTGGGGGCCGCCCGGTGGCGCAGCGGTTTAGTTCGCGCTTGGCAGCCCAGGGTTCGCGAGTTCGGATCCCGGGCGCCCGCCGACGCACTGCCTGTCAGCCATGCTGTGGCGGCGTCCCATATAAAGTGGAGGAAGATGGGCACGGATGTTAGCCCAGGGCCAGTCTTCCTCAGCAAAAAGGGGAGGATTGGTGACGGATGTTAGCTCGGGGCTGGTCTTCCCCACACACAAAAAAATAATAATAATAGTACTGACTTCAGACTACTAGCAAGAGGATTAAATAGGTTATTATGTGAAAATGCCTTGGAAGAAAGCCTTGAAATTAATAAACACTCTCTGTATTAGTTGCTTAATCATTTTTGTATTAGTATTGCTGTTATAACATTTGTCTATGAGTCTTGGGATCAATTGGAAAAAAATAATATAAAAACAAAAAGAATGAAAAGGATAATCATCATCTAATCAATTGTATTGGGTATTTAGTAGAGAATTAAATTTGGAGGTGTAAATCATAATTAGATATGAAAACAGAGCTCAGGGAACATTGTGAGAAGATTTAGAAATGCTGGTCTTCGAATTCATATAGCTTAAAAATGGAAATGATATTTCTGCATACACCAAGCAATCGGACCTGATCAAGAAAAAGGGTTTATTTAATTTTCTGATTATAAAAGCAAAGCACAGAAGAACATAAGAAAAAATAAGCCATAATTTCTTCCACCAAAGAAAATCATCACAAAATGTGTGTGCATTTCTTTCCTGTTGTCACTCAGTTTTTCTTTCTATTTTTTAAATTAAAATTTTGATGTCCTACTAAAGTAATGCATACACCTGGAAATAACGACAGTAAAATATGAAACTACAGAAAATATACTAAAATAAAAAATAAATATATTTCCCGCCCCACTTTCCAGAGATATTTTCAACTGTTTATTTTATTGTATTGATTTTTTTACTGCCTTTTATTGGATTGATCAAACATTCTTTATTCACTTTTTTCCAACTTTTACTAGCTGAAAATTATATACCATCTTTATTACATTTTAGTGAACATATTCTAACAAAATATAACTTTATATTTTCTAATAAAGCTAAACTTCTTCACAAACAGGACAATGACTTGTTTAAATTTCCTCCAAGATATTTCTTCCAGTCTCCATGTTTCTGTTGTTTTATTTTCACTTCTTTCTTAAACTGCTTCCAAAGTTTTTGTCAATATTTATTTAGATTTATAACATGTTTCTCTAGGTTCTTTATTTACCATTTCTTCTTGCTACATATGTGCATTTCCTGGGTTCATTTCCTGTGTACTGAAGACCATTTGAAGCTCATTCTCGAAGCAGTATTAAACTCTTAAATTTATATATCTGAAAATTACTTATTTTACTGACATTCCAATATAATAGTATAATTGGTTACAGAACTCCATGTTGACCGGTATTTTTTCTCAAAATTTTTTGCATATTCTGTTCCATGATCTCCTTGAATGTAATTTTGCTCATGAGAAGACTGCTCATGGTCTAATTATAACATCTTTGAAGATATATCTGTCTTTCATCTTGGTAGATTTTAAGAATTTCTCTTTGCTATGATGTCTTCAAGTTTACTACAATGTGTGTAGGTGTGGATTGTTTTAAATTTATCCCATTTCAACCTTCACAAGTTCTTAAATCTTTCTTCAAGTCTGAAAAATTCTCAGTTATTGTATATTTAATCTTGCCTCTTTTCCATCTCTTTATTTTCTCCTTCAGGATGCTCATTAAGTATTTGCATCTGCTTCTATTCTTTGTCTTTGATTTTTTTCCTATATTTTTATATCTTCCTTTTTTGTGTGTTACATTCTGTGTGACTTCCTCTGATCTATACTTCAAACATTTATTTTTCTTTTCAGAAAATATTTTTAATTTCTGTAATTTTTATTTCTTTTAAAAATTCTTTTTCTATTCTGTTTGTGCCTAACAGTTTCTCTTCCATCCTTTAGCTCTTCAAAAATTTAAGTAAGCTTATTTTAGAGTTGAATTTTGATTGTTAAACTATTTTTAGTTTTTTAAAGACCATTTAATCCAGTACTAGTGTCTGCTGGATTTCCCTCATGGTAGTTCATTCTTTCTGTTGTTTATGATTTCCTTTTCTGACAAATTCACCTTCAGCAGATGTTGCTTTCTGTGAGACACCAGCATCATCTGAGTTATAGATGCTTCTCTCTAGCATCACTTTACTTTTGCCTCTAGAGTGGCTCTATAATTTCCCCCTGTTTTGGACTAGTTTCTATGTTTATTTTTTGGCTTAAAATTACCTTACCATGCAGGTGGAATAAATTTCGGTCCTACCACCAAGACTGGCACAAACTTGGTGTTCTGGCTACCTCTGGGAGACTCTTTTTCCACTAGGTAAACAGAATCCTTTAAGGTCTCCTGTTTCATGCAGGGTCCTCTTTTCTTTGGGTTATTTCAGCTCTACCACCACCTCACCAGTCTAACTTTGACTTTCCTCTTCATTTTGGGCCCCTGAGCATTTCTCTCTCTCATATACAACCTTACTTATGTATATTTTTAAAGGGTTTGTATACTTAGATAGCATTGTGTGTGTTTGTGGTGGAAAGGATATCCTTCTGCATCATAATGCAGTGTCATATACTGCCATGTTGACTGGAATTCTCCCCATCTGTTTTCTATCTCTTAGGAAGTCATCAAACTTTGTGGCATTTTATTTTTTCTGGTGCTCATACTTATATATAAATATATATATACTTCTTTTGGTATGTTTTCTACAGTTCAATCATGCTTTAGGGGTGGAGGCACACACTCATTCCAAAATCTTGAACCAAAGTTTATTTAGAGGTTTAAAATAGATTTTTCACTGAGATTAAAGATGATTACATCTCCTTAATTTTTCATTATTTCATTAGATCATCACATTAGCTAATTAAGAAACACTTAAGCCAATTGTATCTGTCTTTCCATCGGTTCCACAAACATTAATTTAATGTAAAGTCGCTCTGATTTAGTTCAAAAGTACAGTTCATCCAATGAGCGAATATGCTAGGAAACACTCTAGAATTTAGTTAGAAAAGCTGGCCAGTGGGTGTTAATAGTTTATGTATTCTTTGGGAGTGGTAGCTATATTAATTCCTTAAGTTGAATGGTGTGCAAATTCTTAAAATGTGGAGGCAATTATTCAAAATATTTGTTAGTGCAGCAATTCCTAGTGACACAGTAAAGCTGAGTGCTAAACAGACCATTCTTCCTTTGGATGGCTTCTGTTGAGTAAAAGTGAGAATATAGGATGGATTTTTAAAAAGCTATTTTTAAGTCTCCTTTTAAGGCAGGAAGGAGATACTCAAATAAGATATTTTGTAAAGTTCCTAATAATTTATCACTCTTGTATGTAAGAAGCCAATAGGGACATTTTATTTTCATTGCTTTTATTTGTATATTATTTCAAAGTCTAATTTATTTGGCTTCTCTTACATTTGTATGACTAAAGAAGCTGTGTATGGAGACATTTGTAGTATCTTTGTAAATATGAGGAGTGCAATATATTTGTTGGAATAGAACTCCTAGCAAAAGAACATAATTTTCCTCTCTGGTATCTGTCAAAGTCCTCCAGTCAGTAAAGAGCAATAAATGAAAGAGAAGGTCAGAAATCAGACATGCTGCTAATTTTCTATTGGCTGATATGAGTAAATTAAAGGAAGTCCTTAAAGTTTATCGGGATGAAAAGGTTACAATTATTCAAGTGCCAATA
The DNA here is from genome assembly GCA_031878705.1 of Tapirus indicus. Classification (NCBI taxonomy): domain Eukaryota; kingdom Metazoa; phylum Chordata; class Mammalia; order Perissodactyla; family Tapiridae; genus Tapirus; species Tapirus indicus. Next base: position 245,213 of record JAVSPQ010000050.1, read on the forward strand.
GAAGGTAAATTTTTTTAAGAAACGTGTAACATGAAGATGCTTTCTAGGCATTTAATGATGTTAGTCAACAAATTCTTAAACATGCTTAATTGTGAATCTGTGGTGCTGACCGATACACTCATTCTGACATTCCTATCTATAAATTAACACAAAAGTGTGTATTCAAGAGTTCTCTTAAAATTAGCACAGTAATTATAATATATATATTTTTCAGAAGTGCCCACTTTAAGTTATTTGTGCAAACCATGTCTATATATTTTGTAGATGAGAGAATGAGGCCTCTTATCTGCTTCTTCCTGTCAAGATACAGGGCACTTTGGTAAAGAAAGCTTTCTCTTTGCTGCCTTTACTCTAGTTCCATCTTTTGTCATAAGATGTTCAGAGTCATTATGAGTCACAGAAATAGCTTTCTTTTAGAAAAGGGAGATTGGAATTTAAAAGAAACATAACCTATTTGACATATGTAGTTCAACATAAAAGGCCAACTAGAAGTTTTCAAACATTTACACACACGCATCCATTATCTGCACAATACTTGAGACAATTCCTTTTATCATTGGTGGCTTCTTTATGCAATAGGTAAAAGTCATTTTTCACAAAGAAACATGGAACAACAAAAAATCATTTTATGCCATTGAAGTTTCAAAATTCATAAATATATCTTTGGATGGCCTAAAATACCTTTTTTATTCTCCAAGTTTTAGCCCCTGAATATTATTTTCTTTCATGCTTTCATTTGTATATGAAATTATCTCTATCCAAACATTCTGGTTAATTCAGATGAATAATTTAATATACTTAACTAACAATATTAATAATATAATTCAATAAAATGTACTGATAATAAATCAATTATAAAAGTGATTTTAAAGCTTAATTAAATAACCTTTCAGAACACTGAAATTTGTCAATATTATCTTTAGAGATGATTCCCAAAATGTGATGTGTATATTTACCATTATTTTCTTATAAACACAGTTTTAAAGCTTTTTTTTTTAACACTTTGTATTCGTGGAGGTTTCGGTCATATTTTAACTTGTTTTATTATTAACTGTGGTTGTGTTCTCCTCCAGAGTCTAAGTTCCTGAAGGCTTGGGCTCTGACTTATTCCTCTTTGTATATTCAGTGCCTGGTTCAAGTAGACAGTGATTTTCACTAACACATTAATTCCACAAACATGGACTGAATACTTACTGCGCGACTGATGCTATTCCAGGCACTTGGGTGCAACTCTGAGCAAGACGGAGAAGAGTCCTGCTGTTGTGAAATTAAAATTCTGATATGCATTCTTGAATTCAAGTAAGTACTCACCTCTACCAGTTGGGGAGCTAACATTGTTAATTTTAGATCTTACTTGAGAAATGAGCATTAGAAGTTAATAAATTATTTAATTCCAACATAATTGTTTTAAATGAAATAACCTATATAGTGAGAAACACCAAGAGGACCATATAAAAAAGGATACATATTTCCTTAGAATAATAATTGTCCCTCTATTGTGATAGATAGTGGCACTTTCTAGGTTACCCAGAGGATTCAGAATCTGCTAACAAAGAGTGGATTAAAAGTAGCATATCATAGTATATACATGTTCACATAATTTTCTAATCGCATGTCCCAACTCCTTTACCTGAATGTTATTCATTTTCATCACGTGAGTGGTACTTGTGGACCACTGAGACGATGAAATCTGTTGAAAATTTGCAAACTACATCAAATTCTTAAATAACTTCAGTAAATTATTCTATGTAGCAATTGAAGGAAATTAAAAATAAACAGAATATCATTTCATTTAATCCCTGTTTTCTGATTATAAAAGTCATATATATTTATTATACAAAATTTGGAAAATGCAGAAAAATATACATTATTGATTATCCTGTCACTCAAGATATGGCATCCTTCCTGTCATCTTGTGTGTGCATGTGTGTGTATGTGTGTGTAAACCACAACATTGGGATAAACTGTATGTTCTTTTTTATAACTTGTTTTTGTTAATTAACATATTGTGAGCATTTTCAAATATCATAAATATTCTCCTAAACCTGAGGGATATTCCACCAGATGCATGTGCCATAAATTTACTCAAACCAATAACCTACCATCAGATATTTAGCTTTTCTCAATTATTCACTACTTTAAAAAAGTTATGAATATATATTGAATATATATGAATATATATTCTTGCACCTGCATCTTTTACATATCTCTCTGACTATTGCTTCAAATAAATTCCCAGTATTGCAATTTCAATATGAAATGATATGTACTATTTTAAAGATGTCAATATGTATATTACTAAATTGTTCTTTAGGAAGACAACTCCCTCTGTACTTCCAGGCAGATGAATTCCCTTTGCCTCTCACAGGAAGATAACTGCAAAAAGTGAGTGAATTACCTTGTAGATTCCCCCAAAGGATCAGGGGCTGGAGCCACCTTGTATCTTGGAAGGCAGTGGCAGGGATGCTAAAACTGAAAACGGAAGGCTTATTTGAAGTCTTTCACTTGGGCTCTCAGGTCTCCGCCTACTCCAGTTGGTGGACTGTGTCTCTCTCACAGCCTAGGGGAGATTGGAGGAATGTTTGCAGATACATTGAGCTAGAGAGGCTCCAGACTTTCAGTCTTAAGACAGAAGAGAAATAGCATGAGGCTTGAGATAGAAAACTGAGAATTTAGATGATCCTTCTGTGGAGAAATTGATAAGACACCAAAGAGAGACTCATAAATATCTATGTTTAGGCATTTTCCAATAAAAAACAGAGTTAGTCTTAATAACCTAGGAATTAAGACCATCAGTCAACAAACCACACCCATGAATACAGACGTGTGAATGAACAGCTGGGGTTGCCAGACATCTGAGAAACCCTCGGTATAAGAGGATGAGGCCTCCAATTAAAGACTAACTATTAAAATGACAATGTTAAGAGAAAAAATAAAACCTTACCAGTTTCTTCATGGAGATTATAAAAGCTCTTTCATCCATAAAAAAGAGGTTTAAAAAAGACACAAACAATAGGGAAATTAAAAATAATTTTTGAAAGCTTAAGTTATAATAGCTAAAATCAAAACAACAAAAATGACAAGAAAACAAAACTACATTCAGTACGAGAGTTGTAAGATAAAGTTGAGGGAATCATCAGAAAGGAGACAAGAAATAAAAATAAGTTGGTAACACTAGCAATAAGATAAAAAAGTTAAAGGCTTAACCTATGAGATAAAATATCCTAAGGAATTTTTAAAACATGCACAAGAAAAAAGAAAAAAAAAAGCAGAGGGGAAAATAATGTGACGTATTATCACAAAGATATCCCAGATGTGAGGACATAAGTGTTAGGATTCAGAGGACTCCTCCAATGTCCAGCACAATGAACACAATGACCCAAATCTTGGCACAGTAGGGATAGAATACCCTAAGCAAATATGAAAGTAAATAAAAACTTTTTCACACTCTGAAATTATTTGAAATTTACTCCCTGTAATCAGACAGCTAAGGACATGCTCCAAAAACAGGGAATACACAAAGGAAGCCAGAGACATGGGGTCTGAGGAGGAGGAGAGCCAACAAGGAGGGAGACTGAGGGAAGCCCTTGAAGAGCAGCAGTCCAGCAGGCCCAGAGAACAGATGTCTCTTGGAGCGACGCAGGCAGGGCTTCAGGGGAGTAGCTTTAGGAAACTCAAAGGAATGGACGGATTATCTGGCAGGACTAACCATGAGGACAATTGTATCGAGGGTTTTATAGACCTCTTGAAAAGCAAAGACGACTCATCCATAGATGCTAAGACAACAGAGGAAGTGAAGCTATGGAGAAATTATTAACTCTTGACAAAAATGAAAAGTTGTTAAAGAAAGAAAAAGTGATCATACCATTTGGATCTGCATAGATGGTATTTGGATAGTCATAAGCATAAGAACATTGAATATGGATTTAAGAAAAATTGAAATAGAATTATGTTTGGAGACTTGGGGGGCAATAGGGATGTAAGAATTATATTGTATCTATTACAACTGGATGCCAATGGAGAATGCTACATCTTATAAATCAAGATATTGTGACACTATCATTTAAAGATAGGGAAGTAAATGCCAGTGGGAACAGCTGGATGTGGTTGGGGGTGCTTATGGGGGTAGGATGCTTATGGGGGTAGGATGCTTATGGGGGTAGGCTAGTGAGGAGATTTGTATTTTTATTGTGGTTATTGTTCTAAGACTTCTAGCAGTTCTTAAATATATATGCTTGTATGACTTTGACAAGAATATAAATACATTTTTTAAATGAAAAGATCTCTGGCAGAGGTTTGGAATACTATTTGGTGTTTACAAGGTGGACAAGGACAGAAGAACATGCTAGCCAGAGAGATAAGGAAGGTTAAGAGCAAAGACTGGAAAGAGCAAGTCCTGTTCAGGGAACTGCCAGGGGTTCCACACGCTGAGAATTGAGAGACAGAGATGCAGTGCAGTGTAATGGTTAAGGGTTCAGGCTCTGGACTCTATCTTCCTGGTTTTGTATTATGCATACACAACTTGAGTAAACTTGGTCAAGTTATTTCTAAGTTTCTATATCAATTTCCATATCAGAAAATTGGGGACCTTAACAAGTACTGTAGGAGACTAACCCACATGCTGTCACTATGCCTCTGAGTTCATCAAAGTTGCCATTGGAGAATTCCAAGCTTCCCTCCTTCATGCTCCTGTGTTGCTCTCTGCTTCTCTGAGAGACCCCGGGAACTTGCTGATCAACACATAAGGCAAACTGGAAGTGGTGACAAGAAGTGCCAGGTTAATGTCCTCGGATGAAGTAGGTCAATAAAGATGCTATCTTCTCCATCCCTTCACAAAATAATCCCAAAGTGCATACTGTACAGTTCCTCAGAGGGTCTGCAGAGGAACAGTGTGACTCACTCCATCTGGCACACTTTACTAGGTTTTCTGTCTCACTTTTTCCATCTTCTCACTTGTGCTTCCTGTGACCACGTCCCAAATAAACAAGTCTTTGTCTCAGAGTCTGCTGTTGAAGAAAGCCAATCTAAACAAATACCTATCCTGTGTTTCCAGGAGGATTAAGTGATATAATCCATACATAGCACCGCTAAGTACTTAACACTGCTGGAGGCACATAGTAATGTTTGCAAACTACTAACTGTTAATCCATTATTATTATTGTTGTTGTTAAATGCCAGAATCTGAAGAAAGTCCTTTTGCACCTCACTGATCAGCTTAGACATTATCCTAATGGTAAAAAGAAGCCTTTGATAGAACAGAAGTTAAATCTACAAGACTTAATGACTAATATGTGGAGGGTGGGGGTGGAAAGTGTGGGGCTTTCAGTGATTCCCAAGTATCTGACCTGTGTGATTAATGGAATAGTAATGTCAGTAAACAAGAAGAAGAATGCAGGGATTGTAATTTCATTTCAAATAAATTGCCTCCTAAAAAGAAGTAAACATTTCAAAAAATGTATTGAGAAAGATATTCTTGACATATTTAAATATTTATTTGGCAGAGGTTTCAGTGAAGAAAAGTGAGAAGATCTGGTCAAAAATTGGGTGTTAGGATGAACACTTACTCCAAACTCAAGAGAGCAAGGACTTTAGTGTAAAGTCCTGCTTACATGAATGCAGAAGATAAGACCTTCTAGGTCAGTGACTTGCCCACAGTTTCACAATCTGCTGATCCAAAGGTCCTTAGACCCCTAACAATGTACTTTTTCCATGATTTCTTTAACTCTCACTTATTCTTCTCCTCTCTTCTTGATTTTATAATCGGTGGACAGGTGGTCAATATGGTGACATAATTGCTAAAAGGATGAATATTTATTTATTTCCCCAAACAATCCAATTCATGTTGTGTTCCTCAACTCAAGTACTGGTCACTTTGTCTTTCATACAGTCATGGATCTCTAATTTATAATTTAGTGGAAATGACTTTGGCAACTCCAGGAGACATCTGAGAGTTAAGTTTAGCATTTCTGTTGTTCATGTTTTCTGCCAGACTGACGACCTTCGTGTCAATAAGATGGCTGCTTTCCAAGTCCCCTATAGAAAATACCATTTCCCTCTCTCCTTTTTCTTTTACTTACAAATGTAATCTCTGATCCATAAATGCAAAGGTGAGAACGGTGAGTGGCTAGCTTTTTATAGAATCATACATAAAGGGCCAAATTCACTGATTCATCTCACATTTTTCCACCCACTGAGGGAAGGATTTTTGAAAAGAAGTCAATGTGGCAGAAGTGAAGGAGGAAGCATTGGAAAATGTTACAGGTTCTTTCAGATTCCGTTTTCCAAGTAATTGTAATATGAATCTTTAAGCTGAACTATTAAGTGATAATTTCAGTCCTTTTAAAGACAGTAGATGTAGACTATGATTATGATTATTATTTTATTTTATTTATTTGTTGATGGTCTGATTTTTGCCCCAGAAAATCTGAATTATTTCTTAGAAGTTCTCAGAAAGAGTTAAACTGAGTTGTCTTATTACCAGGTTCTGAGGAACTTTGAAAGACAGTGTCAGCAGAACAGAGTGCACTGAAAAATGTTAGGCTGGTAGCAAAACAAAAGCCAACCGCAAGCCTGAAAGAGAATTCTATGCAAACGTGCATAAACACACGGACTTCAAGTTTAGATAAGCATATCTTTCTCCCTATTTTCCTACCCTTTTCTTCATTTGTACATTCCCCTTCACTCCATCTTACTTCCCTCTAGAATATGTTTTTAGTTAATTTCCCTTGTTGTTATTGCCATGGAGGATTCTGACTCCTAGGGACCCTGTGTACAGCAGAGCGGAACCATGCCCATTTTTTCATTTAATTTTGCACCATCTTCTCACCTTCTGGTGCCGTATCAGACAATGCTCTACTGCTATTCACAGAATTTTCATGGTCGATTTTTCTGGAAATGGGTGGCCAGGTCCTCCTTCCAGTCTGTCTTACTCTGTAAGCCCCGCTGAAACCAGTCCCACATGGGTGACCCTGCTGGTATTTGAAATACTAGTTGTATAGCTTTCAGCACAGCAACCAGCAGCCACCACAGTATGACAACTGACAGATGGGTGGTGTGGTTCCCTGACCGGGAAATGAACCTGGGCCATGGCGGTGAGTGAGAATGCCAAATCTTAACCACTAGACTACAGTCAACTTTATTGAGCTATAATTCACATGTAATGAATATACATGTTTTAAGTTTAATGAGTTTGAAAAATGTATGTTGCCATGTACCTACCCACCATCATCATGATAAAGAATATTTCTATCACTGACAAAAGTTCTTTCATGCTTTTTTGGAATCAGTCCTACCACAACCCCTACCCACCATCAGTGATCTGAATTTTACCACTACAGATTAGTTATTTTTCTGACTCTAGAGCTTTGTGTAAATGGAAACATACAGTATGGTATCCTTTTATGCTTGACATTTAGCTCAGCATAATATTTTTGAGATTCATCCACATAATTACACGTATCACTAGCTTTGTTCCCTTTTGTTACTGAGTAGTATTCCATTATACGGATATATCATAATTTGTTTATCCATTCACCTACTGATAGATATCTGAGTTGCTTCCAGTTTGGAGCTATTATGAATAAAGCTGCTATTAATATTCATGAGTAATTATTTGGGTAGATATATGTTTTCATTTGCCTTGGGTAATACCTGAGAGTGGAATTGAAGAATTGTATGTTATATTTAGCTTAATCAACATTTTCCAAAGTAGTTGTGTTATTTTGCTTTTCTGCCAGCAATATATGAGAGTTCCCATTGCTGCAAAAAAAAGACCATTGGAATTTGGATAGGGATTGCTTTGAATCTGTAGATCATATTGGGTAGTTGACATTGACATAGTAACAATATTAAACCTTCCAACACATGAACATGGAATGTTTTTTTCACTTATTTAGGTCTCTCTTAATTTCTTTTTCCAATGTTTTGTAGTTCTCAATGTACGAGTCTTTTGCCTCTTTGGTTAAATTTATTCATAGGTATTTTCTTCTTTTGAATGCTATTATAAATGGAATAGTTTTCTTAATGTGCTTTTCGGATCACTCATCGCTGGTATATAGGAACACAACTGATTTTAGTGTGTTGATCTTGTACCCTGCAATTTTGCTGAATTCATTTATTAGCTATAGTAGCTTTTTTTTAGGATTCTTTGGAATTTCCTGTATATAGAATCATGCCACCTGCAAATAGAGATGGTTTTATTTTTTTCTTCTCAATTTGGATGTCTTATTTTGTTCTCTTGCCTAATTGCTTTGGTTAGCACTTCCAGTACAATGCTGAATAGCAATGGTGAAGGAGGGCATCTATGTCTTGTTTCTGATGCTAGGGGTGAAACTTTCAGTCTTTCACCATTGAGTATGATATTAGCTGTAGGTTTTTCTCAAATGCTCTTTATCATTTTCAGGAAGTTCCTTTCTATTCCTAGTTTCTAAATGTTTTTATCATGAAAGGGTGCCAGATTTTGTCAAATCCTTTCTTGTGCATCACTTAAAAGAATCGTTTTTTTTACCTTCATCCTATTAATGTGGTGTATCCCATTGATTGATTTTCTTATGTTGAACCATCCTTGCATTCTTGGAATAAATCTCAGTTGGTCATGATGTATAATCCTTTTAATGTGCTGTTGGACCAGTGGTGACTTTGGCCCCTGGATAGACATTTGGGAATGTTGAGTTATTATTGATTATCACAACTGGAGGCGGGTGGTACTGGCATCTGGTGTGTGGAAGCCAAGATGTTGCTAAACAGTCTACAGTGGACAGGACAGCTCCCCTTCCCCCCACAATAAAGGATTAACAATTCCAAAGTGTCAATATTGAGGAGTTGAGAAATTTTGAATTATACCAACCCTGCTAACATTCCTCTAGTGTAGGCCATCATTCCTTCTCTAACCTGTCATCTGGTCTTTCTTCCTTCAGCCTCCTCAAAACACCCTGTTCTCTCCTACCTTCTTCTTTCCATGCTCTAGCCATACTGAACTTCACTTAGTTTCTTCTGTCAGCAAAGTTATCTTTTGCTTTTATCTTCTACACATGTACTTCCCTCTGATCAGAGTGTCCTTTCCCCTTCCTAACTCCCCAACATCATCACTAGGCTTTACTTCTATCCATTCTTTACTTCTCAGTTACTTCCTCTAGGAAAGTTTTCTGATTCTCCACAGACTGAGAGAGGCACTTTTGTTGTATTCCCCCCCAATAATGGCACTGCTTATGTTATAGCATTTATCAGAGTTTATCAAAATCACATGTTAATTTTTATAAGGTCTTAGAGGGTCATACTCCATTCTATGTGCGCACTATTGTATCTTTGAGTCCTGGGTCTTTGCCATTTATGTTTAGTGGGGTGTCTTTGAAATTGTAGAATGAATACAAGAGTAAATGAATGAGTCAGCCTAAATTGCTTTTTCTTTATCTGTAACATTCAGGAAATGTGGTAGTCAAGAAATGTAAGTTAATGTTTTCTGTGTTTGCACCTCAGATATGTCTGTGAAACAGAAATAAAACAATTAAAATATTTTTATTTTAGTTATCTAAATCTTTCCTACTCTGCCTTACCCAAAATTGACTGTTAAGATATTTGATTTTTTAAAATTATCAAATGGTTGATCCAGTGTCTGTGCAAAGATACACAGACCCAGAGTTTTAGAGCACTGATTTTTAGGATTGGTTCTTGAATAAATTATCAGATACACAAAGAAGACTTGAAAGGGGAATTTGGGGCAAAAGAAAGTAGTTGATTTCAGGCTTTTAAATTGATAGGCTTAGAGTATGGCTTTCTAGGAATTTCTGGTTTTCCCAGGCAGTGTCCAATTGCTGGAGAAAGAAACAAAATGTAATCTGCACACAGTTAAATGCCAGAGGCAATGTGAGTATTGTGCCAGTTCAAACCAGCTCAGAATAAAAATGACTGCTAACCAGCCATCCAGCTTGTAAAATGATATAAGAACTCATTCTTACTTATTGCCCTTTATAAATATTGAAAAATAAGTCACAGTGTCAGCAAGATACCTCAAGTTTCAGTGTTGCTTTATGGACTAGAAATGTTTCAATAGCAGTTGATTGTGATGTGAATTTCTATAAATCAAAGCCTACTTTTCCACTTAATCTAATCAAAGTACTGATAATATATTCCTAATGGCTATTTGACAAGCCCCAATACACTAAAATGATATCATCTTAGGAGAAAAGATGTAAGACAAAAGCCAACCATGTTATTATGGCAAGCTGGAAGTGTTCTGCCTTTTGGGGATTGTAGTTTTTGGTTTGTTTGCTTTTATATTTCATAGCATTTTTCAAATTCTAATATCTCCCTTTACCATTAGCTACACTCCAAAATCTCTAGAATCCTAGGAGTTCTCTAAGGCCTACCAATCTTCTAAATCAATATTATGTTCCTCAGAGTATTTTTGTCTTCCTCATATGTTTGTCTAAATATTTAAATTGATAATTGTTTGGAAAAGTTTCAGATTTCATTAGCTTATTTTCCTTGCAGACTTTCTGAGCTTCCATTTTCTCTTCTGCAATATGGAAAATTTAGAGAAAGTTAAGTTAGTACTTGCTATCAAAAAAAAAAACATATGTGGGGGCCGGCTCGGTGGCGCAGCGGTTTCGTCCGCGCTTGGCAGCCCGGGGTTCGCAGGTTCGGATCCCGGGCGCCCGCGGACTCACTGCCTGTCAGCCATGCCGTGGCGGCGTCCCATATAAAGTAGAGGAAGATAGGCACGATGTTAGCCCAGGGCCAGTCTTCCTCAGCAAAAAGAGGAGGATTAGCAACAGATGTTAGCTCAGGGCTGGTCTTCCTCACCAAAAAAAAAAAAAAAACAAAACAAAAAACATATGCATGTATATGAATGTATGCTAATTATAGATGCTTGTTAAGATAAATCTGATTCTCCTGGTTAAGACAAATCTGATCCTCAGACTTACTCCCCACTTTTGTCTTATCTTGTAGTAAGACGAGTCCATTTAGCTGGAAGGATTTTCAGAGATTTCATCTTCCCTGATCAGTTTTTCTAAAGTAGCAGCAATGACTCCCCCACCACATTGCACCCTAGGTCACTGTCTTATTATTCCATTTATTTCCTTCTTCATCCTTATCACAATCTATATTTACTGTGATTCTACCTCTTTTCCTACTGTCTCTGACATCACCACCTTTAGAATAAAAGCTCCAGGAGGGCGGGGACCATGTTTGCCTTGTTCAATTTTTTATCACTGACACAAAGAGCTCTTAGTAGGTCATCAATCAATATTCATTAAATGAGATTTTTTTGGGTCACAGTTACCACATTTTATGGACTGAAAGAAATGCCTTGGGTCAAGCCAGAAGAGACGAGAAAGGCTTTCAAAAGATTGCATAATCTTCACATTTAGAGCTTCTTCCTGTGTCTTTTCCACACGCCTCCTTATCCCAACACCAACTAGGAACTTCCCACATGACCAAAGCAAGGATAGCAGGAAAGCCATCTGGAGAGTGAGCACCTTTCCCATTGGTCCTGAATCCTCTTATCTCCTGGTTGTCTGACAGATCATCAATGCATGACTGGTGCATTAACCATCCTAAATTTTATATATATACATGTATAAAAAATATATATATATAAAATATATGTATTATATATAAACATCCTAAATTATACATATATAAACATACATACATATATGTACATATAATATAAATTATATAAAAGTATCATTTTCATATATTTTATATATACTATATGTACTTTACAAATACTTTTGTAAAAGTATTATTTATTTGCAAGCAAAATAGAAAAGTTAAAAATGCCTGTTTCCTTTACTAAGGGATATGGAAACACGGTTGCTTAAAAGACATTTCCTGGGGCCGCCCGGTGGCGCAGCGGTTTAGTCCGCGCTTGGCAGCCCGGGGTTCGCGGGTTCGGATCCCGGGCGCCCGCCGACGCACTGCATGTCAGCCATGCGGTGGCGGCGTCCCATATAAAGTGGAGGAAGATGAGCACGGATGTTAGCCCAGGGCCAGTCTTCCTCAGCAAAAAGGGGAGGATTGGCAACGGATGTTAGCTCAGGGCTGGTCTTCCCCACAAAAAAAAAAAAAAAAAAAAAAGACATTTCCTATACAGTTTGATAATAATTATATAACAACCACAAAAAAGGAAAATTAATTTCTTTGGATATCACAACTTTAAACATTCCTGTTATATACCAACAATATTATTATATAATAGACACAAGTAGGAAAATTCCATAAGATTGATACTTTGCATATTATAAGCCAAATCCATTTTCAATGACATAAAACCTTTGAGTTCTAAACTTTACAAGTCAAATTGATCTGTACTGCAATATCTGCAGTTAGAAATACATGTAAGCACATAGACCTCTCTAAATGACTATATTGTATTCCCCTATAATCACGAGATTCAATTAGGGCCACGGCTAAATAACACTAACCAATACTTTGATTCAGCCAACCCAACCAGAGGAAGTCTGTGAAGTCAATAAACTAGTTTCATGTCTTGTATACAAAAGTAATGGGTTGATTGAATTTTTCACTTTTTAATCTCTCACTTTGATATCAAGTATTCTCAGCATTAAATATAGTTTATTGATTGAATTCCTGCCCACTGGGAAAGACAATCTAACATATAACTAGAGGGTCTTTTCTATTTTTTCAGAATTTTTTAGGGCCTTCCGTTAGGCTAAAGCAGTGGTTGAAGTGAGATTCTCAGTATGTGAAACTTCAATATCTGATACAGCCGTTCAGTTTTGTGTGGGTGTATATATATATGTGAAATATAGATTGTTCAAGAAAAAGAACTATGAGAGGTAGGAAAGGGTATGTCTTTAAAATTGAGTGAGCACCCACTTCAGGGCCTAGAGGTTCAAAGTTTTATAGCAGAGAATGGCTGTCTATAAGACATTCTAAATTAAGTACCAACCAGATCTACATAATTGGCTTCCCTTTAACTACTTCTACATCCTACCTTGAGTTGTTTTAATCTATTTATTTGTTGAATTGTAGAGACACCGCCCTATCTGAATCAATTACCTCATCCTTTCAAAATTGCTCTCTTTCTTTCATCTCAGAATGTAATTTTTTAGACCACAGCCTTCAATTTATGCACCACAAATGTGTTTTTGACATTTGTTACATAATGCTTACTTTGTTGCATTAATCCTCACATGATGACACCCTGAAGTGACCAGCATGACATGTGAGGCCAAGATACAGAGTGGGCCCCCCTCCCACCCTGCGCTGCTCCATTAATCTAGGGACAGCTGTAGTGTTCTTATCATTAGGTCAACTTCTCAAATTCATCCTCTGGGTAATCTGGAGATCATCTAGTCCAATTGCCTCCCCATTCCACAATTTATCAGATAAAGAACTGACATTCAAACTAGCAAAGTACATTCCTAAAGTTACACAGAAAATTACAGACAGTACCTACATCAAAACTCAGGTGGGTAGATGAATGATTGTCCTGGAGAAGCCTCAAGGGATGGAATCACTGAGTTTAGAAGTGAGAAATTTAGCTGTGCTGGTTTCAGACAAAGTCACTAGCTATTCACCTAATTCCTTCTCCTGAATGTCAACAGCCTCCCACAGATACATGCATCACTACAGAACATGCTTGTGGTAGCTGTTTGTGTCTAAAGTTTTTGATCAAACAAATGGCAACATTAGAACTGATTTTTCCCTTTAGCAATCCAGATATATTCAAATTATGAATTGAAAGATATTGGACATCAAATAATTCAAGCTTTCTGAGTACTATTAAGTTCCAAAAAGCTGTTTTGGATAGGTTGTTTTTTCATTTCTTATCTCATCTAATCTTCAGTTCAATATTGGAACAACTAGGCCTTCTTTTCTTTGTATGGTTTTCTTTCCAAGAAGGGTATTAGAATACTAATGTAGCTAATGCTCTTCTTGGGAACCACTCAGGAAAAAATGGATTAGTTTCAAAAATAAAGTTATAGAACACTATCAATCTTCAGAGATCACAGTGTGCTATTATAGACCTGTAACTTTAGAGAACACCTAAAGAGCAGTATGAGCGCCAAAGGCTTCAGCACATGCTTCTAAAATTATGTGCATATTTAAGTGCCAGTTAGAGGGCCCAACTTTCCCTGTTTGCCTGGGATGGTCCGGATTATAGGACTCAAAGTATTGTATCCCAGGAAACCCTCCACTCCCAGGCAACTCAAGAAATTTTTTCCTGTTGGTCTGACCAAAAGTTGCAAGTGAAATAGTAGCTGGAATTGCATCATTTTCATGCATGTAGGCATAAGCTGGAAAAAGGTTTGGGCTGATTTTTGGCTTTGACTTTTCTTAGTTTTGTGAACTATCACAAATTACCTGACTTTTTGCATTGTCTCTTTCCATTTTTTTGGAAAATGTGAATAATACTTTTCTCCCATACATTTATGAAGTTTAAGTAAAAATATGATTGTGAAATGCAATCTAATACTCAAAATGCTATATAAACATAAGATGCTTTTCTTAACTCCAGCTAGTTTGCAGCATCATTGTTGATACATAAACACTTTCTGGAGGCATATATACTATAACCTGAATGTTATGTACATGAATTGGTTTTAGATATGAGTTTCTATGTATTTATCAATAGTTACTGATTTAAAGTCCCAGGTCATGGTTTTGAAAACTGTTTACATCAGGCAATGTTCATTTGTATAAAATAAGTTTTGTTTTCTTTCTTTAACTTTTCATCATTACTTATATTAAATACTAAATCCTTTTGAATATATATATACACAGATCTATAGGTAGATATAGATATGTTTCCTTAATGTGAAATTTAAAAATTGGTTTGAAAGGCCAAACCTTAATTTTTAGTGTGACATTTATTAAAACTCCTGTCTTTTTACTTAATGAAAAAGCCAATTGCAGAACAAGAAGATGGATTAATAGCAATAATCTTGGTATTCTAGTAATAAAAGTCTTTGCTGAAGTCCAATCTTTATGAAAGGCACTGACTGTATTTCAAGGCTAATGTCTAACCCCACGCCTAGTAGATGGCCGAGGTTTAATAATGGTAGCAGATGTTCATGCTCTCAGTGAATCTCCCACCCCCACCCCCACCCCCAGGACTCACCACTACAACCCTGATGACTAGCTACGACTGTAAAAACCTAATGATCTCTGAATGTTCTCTGGCCTGAGAAACACGCTTTCCTCCATGCAAGACAAACTAGAATTGCCTGAGAGTTAATGCTCCCAGAAGCAGTGCTCAATCAATAGTGGATGGGGAACTGATAAATAAACAGCCATCTTCTGTGCCCTCAGTTGGGATAACTGAATGCTGTTCTGCACCCAGAGCTCTGCACACAGCCTGAGACCCAGTTGGCCACACTGATAACTGGCCCGACAACAAACCTTTACTGGCTTCATTCTGTCTGAGTAACCCACTTCCCTTCTGATGTTTCCTAAGATCACCTCCCAACTAAGCTGCTTGCATTCAAGTCCTTGACTCACTCTATACAAGAAAATAATGTTTGATAAATAAATTAGTCCACCTAAATGAAAAGATAATTGTAGCATATACAGGTAAGCCTCTGCCTCTTTGTGTCAACACACAAATCATTTCATCTTTCTCTAAGCTGGTTTATAAAAGCTACTAAAAATGGAACTCAGCTAAGAGTTGGGGAGAGTGAGTCCTTTCTTCAAGATGGAACTTTTTATTTTACTTTGTCTCCAGAGATTCTTTGAATGTAAATTATAAAGTTGAAATCATAGAATATAAAGAAAGCAAAGGAACTGTGACTCTTTCTCAACTGGGAGGTTGACCCATTAACCTAAGAGGCAGACCCTGCAGATGTTCGATAAAGCTAACTTCTGCTAAGACCTGCTCTGATGTCTCCTATGTGATAAAAGTTCTTGACACTTAGCAGGAGTTGATGTCTTCGTATTCTACCTGCAAATGGTAGGTCTGCAGGGGAGGTGGGGCACTAGGATGTGCATCCTAGAAATTCAGCGCTTGAGCTCAGAAGTAGGTAAGAGTGAATTATCAGCCACTAGTCACAGAAAGTCTGATGGTCATGTCTCATACCCAGTTCTGCCCTGGGATGTGGGGTACACAAAGGGAAGTTCCTGTTGATAACGGCAGAGGCTGTGTGCAAGCTTCCAAAGGAACAATTAGTCCTTCCGAGTCTAACCAAAAGCTGCTTAGGGGGTTGTTCTCCTTGAGTTAATGGGTGTCTGAGTGTTCAGGGAAGGGAGATTAGCCCCAGACAGCAGGCAAGCAAATTAAACCTTTATTTTAAGCTGAACTGGCAGTGAATAAAGTGCTCACTGCTCACCAGACTCCAGTGAAGTTAACACGCGAGAATGAATGGAGACGCAGTTCTCTGTGTGGCAAGGGAGACCTCAGGGCACTTTGCACCTGGGCACCTCCCGGGACAGAGCTGAGATGGAGGTGACCATTCATCATAGTCTGGGGGTGATGGGGATTTTCAGTGAATGCTGTATTCATGTGGTTAAATCGTCCCAGAACCAATAAAAATACCCTTTGCTTTTTCTACCCTCTATTACAAGTAATTGCTAGTCATCTAGTCCTGGATATCTTGGCAGTCGTCACAGAGTACTTAGAGTGCCTGAGGGATGAAAAGCTTGAAGGAAAATGTAGCCATATATCATTGGCATTCATGAGAAAATTCACATTAGATGCTTGAAAGGCAGGTCCCCAGGAGGCAATAGAGAAATCGGGAACAATATTGTGCCAAAAATACTGCTCTGGCCAGGACATTGGGGAGTTTATGACAGACAGTGTGAAGGAAAGCAATTTGGAAAGAAAAGATGTATGTGCTTTTCTATATGCATTTAGTTTATTTATATGTGTACATCCCCTGAAAACCTAGTATGTTCTGGAAATTGACAAGCAAGTTGGGACTGAAACTTCTGAAATATGCAGCTGTGCTTATATTTCTTTGACTCTAAAACCTCTGAATAACATCTTGCAACGTGATCGACACGTTTTCAAACTCACATCTTTTTACAATCTGTTTGCAACAAATAAGCCAAAAACGTGTTGTGCCCTGGTACCGCTTTACACTTGGGAGGCCAAGTTTAAGCCACTGGAGATTCAGGTGCAGAATCCAAAGTCATTGCCCTTTTCTAGATATGAACCTCTTCTGGGGGCCTAAAGATTAGTTGTCCCATTGATGATGTGCCAGACATGTAGGTTAAAAAAGATTTGAAGAGGGTCGGTGACATCTTCCTTGCCGGAGTGAAAGAAAATTCCTCTGTCATTTATTTCCTTATGCTAGACTGTTTGGATAATAGTCATTTGAAGGCAGTTAGTCCAGGTTAAGCCTACTTACTTCTCTTCATTCCTCTTATTTAAGAGTTCTAGTGAATCACCTTTCAAGGAGGTTGTACGAAATTCTATCAAGATGACAAAGAGAACAATGACTCTCAAAATTATTATTGCTTCCAGATGGCTTTTTCCATGACATCTCTGAAATGTACTTAAGTCACTCATAAGTAGCAACAAATCACCTATTCACTCAGTGAATTAGTGTAAGTTAATCCCTCCTGTGTACAAGGACACACACACACACACACACATACACAATCCTGAAAAATAGACCATGCAAAATATATCACGAAAAAACACACATGCCTTAGAGATTTTATTCATTTCTTCATTAAAGATAAATTGATTAGAAGTTGAAAGTGACAGCATTTCTAAATGAAGGTATAATAAAAATCTCCATGGAATGAATAAAAGTCATTAAATCTTGGCAGAATGCTAAAATTAGAGAATTTCAGGAAGATGGACCAACATAAAGATAGAGGCATCCTTGAAAGTGACCTCATCTTTTAAATTTGATTGTTTTATACTTAATAATACTGATGACAATAATAATAGCAGCTATTATTTATTGAGCCCTGACTTCATATGAGATGCGGTCCTAAGCAGTTTATATGAATTAACTTATCCTCACCTCAAACTCGGGAAGTAGCTACTTTTATTATTCCCAGTTTACTATGAGAAAACTAAGGCACAGAAGAGTTAAGTAACCAGAACTAAGTCCCTTACCTAGTGAGAGGCAGATAAATGAATGATGTCCTATAGAACATCCAGAAAATGGAATATTATTCGATGCTAAAAGGAAGCGAGCTGTCCAGTCATGAAAAGACACGCAGAAACCTTGAAGGAAGCAGGGTGAACAGGTGGAGTACAGAGGACTTTCAGGGCAGTGAAACTGTTCTGTGTGACACCTCAATGTCAAAACCAGTCGCCTGTGTGTTCATCAAGCAATCAGACACGACACTGTATAGTACTTTCACTTAATTTGTATTATATATACTCTAACATACTGTTCCATTTGAGACGGTGAACTGTGTTTCATCACAGGAATGTTACAGGGTAGGTGTGCTGCCCCACTGCAAATTGTCTTGGTCGGTGGTGGCTGAATGTTTACCAAGTAGCACTACTTTCTATTTGGGGTTTGCTCTGGGCCTATTTCAAATTTCATGAAAATAGAGAGAATGAATGTGAAAAGGAATTAATAGTTCACTACAACTTAATATATCATGGCTTTTATTTGAGTATGCCAGGAAGATATGGAATAACTGCTTATCTGATTAACTTTTTGAAAAAAAAACATTGAAATACTTAGGTGTAAATCTAACAAAATGTGTACAAGTACTACATCTTAAAAATGATAAACTGTTGACAGAAGAAATCAAAGAATATCCAAAAAATGGAGAATCATTCTGTGTTCATGAATTCGAAGACTCAATGTAGTAAAGATGTCAGTTCTCTCCAATTTGATCTGTAAGTTTAGTATGATTCCTTTCAAAATCCCAGCACATTTTTTTTTTTGTAGACATAGACAAAAGTATTCTAAAATTTTTATGGAAAGGCAAGTGAACTATAATAGCTAAAATCATTTAGAAAAAGTGTAATGAAATGAGATGAATTGGTCTGTCTACCTAATTTCAAGACTTGTATAGCTAAAGTAATCATGACGGTGTGGTATTGTCAGAGGGGTAGACACACAGATCAATGGAACAGAGTAGAGAATCCAGAAACAGCCCCACACAAATATGCCCAACTGATTTTTGAGAAAAGTGCCAAAGCAAGTCAATGGAAGAAAGACAGCCCTTTCAACAAATGGGGCCGAAGCAATTGGAAATCTATAGTTAAAAAAAAAAAGTAACTTTGACCTAAACTTCACATTTTATACAAAAATTATCTCAAAATGAGTCACTGACATAAATGTAAAATTAAAAACTATAAAACTTTTAGGAGCAAAGTAGGAGAAAATCTTCAGGATCTAGGACTATGCAAAGTGTTCTTAAAGACATGACACCAAAGGCAGGATTTATAAAATGAAAAGTTAACAAATAAGAATTCATAAAACAATTTTTTTAACTTTTATGCAAAAGACTCAATTAAGAGGATGAAAAAAAAGTCACAGACTGGGAAATACTTTTTGCGTGCCTTATATCCAGCATAGACTAGTATCACAAACACATAAAGATCTCTAAAAACTTAGTAAAAAACAAACAAATTTGAAAAGGAGCAAAACACATGAAGAGACATTTCACTGAAGAGGATATACCTGACAAGATGTATTATTGTACAGTATTGACGTCCAAGTATGTTCTGAGGTTCAGAGACTGCAGTGAGTATATGTCACTTTGTCTGGTCGTCATTATTCCCAGCCCCCACCTTCTTTCTGGCAGCAGTATGTTTCCCATGAGGGCTTGCCCTTTCAACATTCTAGGTAGTTCTGGTGGGACTGACAATCACAATATTCCCAACCCTGCCCCACTACACCTCTGACCTTAGGGCCGACAGGCATTCCAGTGTTTTTAAATAAAATTCTCTCCCTTAGGAACTTGAATTTGATTAAAGGTGCACAGATTTAAAGGCTTTGGATATTGAATGACTCAGTTGTCCACAAAATATCTTGTCTCTCACATTCCCAGAGATAGCTTGGCTTTTCCAAGACAAATGCTTAGCTCTTCCTTTAATGTGTTTGTGATCCAGTATCTTTCAAATATTTTTTTCTTATTTAAATCATTCAGAATTGTTTTCTGTTGCTTGCCTGCGCCTCCCCCCACTCCACAAGCAACACAAAATTTACCAAGACCAATTTACTTGGATGTCTTAAATCCCTACATTTAGTCTTTAGGTCTGTAAATTTCAAAATCATTTTAGCTATTGTAGTCCTCTTGCCTTAACATATAAATTTTAGAATACTTTCGTCCATTTCTACAAAAAAAAAAAAACCAACCTACATATCAGCTGAGGTCTATTACGTGTAAGGCTCTGGTTGAGATGCTAGAAGCAGGACAACAATCAATAAGGCAGACCAAGACTTCTAATCCTAGAGCTTATATCCTAATAGGGGAGAAAAAAGCAACAAAGAAAAGTATGTTGTTATTAAAATATAATAAAGACTGTGGACAACAATTAATTTGAATATTAGGAAAGAGAGCGTGATAATGATGGGCACTGTTTTATACAGGATGGTCTGAGAAAGCCTGTCTAATGAGGTGATGTTTGAAAGAGAACCAATCGGCATGGGGAGTGAACTGTCATATTTTCTGGGGAAGGGCTTTCCGGGCAGACGGAATAGCAAGTGCCTAGGTGCTTAAGTGAGAGTATGTTACCAGGGTGGAAGAATCCCAAAACAGTTGTTGGGGTGGCCTGGGTGGAGTGGGCGAGGTGCAAGTGGTGGAAGATGGATCAGAGAAATAACAGGACATGTAGAAATTAGAAGGTCATTGTAAAGACTTGGGCATTATCATTGGAATATGTGATCAGAGAGTTTTGAGATCCGATGGCCTTACACAATTTATATAATAGGAATGTTGTCCTGGGCGCGCTTCGGCCTCAGTAGGGTTTGGGTCCAGGTCTGGGTCTGAGACGGGGGCAGCCGGCAGGTGAGGGGGCTCAGCAGCACAGGTCGTGGGCCCTGGGGCCAGACCCAGCGGTGGAGACAGTGCCACACCCAGCCCCCTCGGGCCTTCCGATCTGCTGTCTGTACGACCCAGCCTGGCTGGTGCCCAGCTTGGTGCCCTGCCCAGGGGTCCAGGGGGATGGGAGTTGCATCCCCCGGTGGGAGCTTGGGGCCAGAGGCTGAGGGTCAGGGGCCCAAGTCGTGCTTCCCCCACTCTCAGTGCTCTGAGGAGGCCGCTGAGAGATTTGAGAACCAGAGTGGCCACTCCCCTGTGTGAGAGCACCGTCCCGCCCGGCCAGGGCGTGTCTTCCTCAGCACCTGTCCACAGACTGGCAAGAAGTCTGCACCCACCAATGGCAGCTCCATCACCTGTGACTTCACCTCCCACTTCGCCTGCCCAGGGGACACAGCCAGGCTCTCCTCTTCCGGAGGCCAGGATCCAGAAACATGGTCAAGACATAGAACTTTCCAGAACCTCCCCTCCCATTCAGTTATCCTCAGTGACCAGTATTCTAGCTTCTACCTGGCCCTGCTGCTTTAAAACTTCAGATGAATGGAATCGTAACCTCCGCACTGATCCGTGTCCGACTTCTGCTCAGCCTCGTGCTTTTGGGAGACCTTGAGGACAGAGGTCAGTGAGGAGCAGATTCCTGGGTGGGAGGCCCCAGAGGAGACAGAACCCCAGGGTGTCTGGGTGCAAAGATCCCAAGGCCCGGGGTACAAGGCCAGGGACATGCCAGGTGCTGTGGAAGACACTGGGGTTCCTCGGGGAGGGCCGGGCTGCCACACAAGACCAGCAGGCACCAGGCAACCTCAGGGAGGAGAGGAACCACAAACACGAGCCCAGAAGCAAGGCTGGCCTCACCGCCAGCCTGGTGACTCAGCGGGAAGGCTGGGCAGGTGGGGCCCTGGGCCCTGTGACCCCAGGCAGAGGGGCCACTCAGAATCCAGCAGGCGCCCCGTGGTCTCCCAGCAGCAGCAGCGTCCCCACGGGGAGAAGCCTCACGAGTGTGGCGAGTGTGGGAGGGCTTTCAGCCGGAGGTCAGACGTGGTGAAGCACCGGGGAATCCACACGGGCGAGAAACTTTTCCGCTGCACCGAGTCCGGGCGCACCTTCCGCCTGAGCTCGCACCTGATGCAGCACCAGCGTGTTCACGGCACCGAGTGAACCCAGACGGCCAGTGCAGGACCGGGGGCCCCGGAGCTCATGGGCCACACAGGAGGGCAGTGGGGTGCTGGGGATGCACGCTGCTCCCTGTGAGGGTGGCAAAAGTGGGCAGCATGCTGACCGCCTGCTGAAGCTGGTCTGCACACCTCGCACCCCCAGTCCAGTCTCCGCTCCCTTCTGGGGCCCCACGTGGTACAAGTGCAGACAGCGTCACAGTCAGGGGCCCGGTGGGTTGGCAGGGAGGGCCTGCCCTTTATCTCCTGAGGACACCTGGCAGCCTTGCTGTTGACGGGCAGGCAGGGAATGTAGCCCCCGAGGGTCCCGTGTTTCCCCCCAGCCTTACTGCAGCCCGGCGCAGCTCTAGACCAGGGCTCAGCCAAGGGGCCTGCGCCCTGGCCTCATTTTGTGCAGCCATCAAGTGACCAGTGGTCTCTACATTTTTACAGGGTTAGGAAAAAAGGCTAAGGGGCCACCCGGTGGCACAGCAGTTTACTTCGCACTTGGCAGCCCGGGGTTCGCGGGTTCGGATCCCGGGCGCCCGCCGACGCACTGCTTGTCAGCCATGCTGTGGCAACGTCCCATATAAAGTAGGGGAAGGTGGGCACGGATGTTAGCCCAGGGCCAGTCTTCCTCAGCAAAAAGAGGAGGATTAGCAACGGATGTTAGCTCAGGGCTGGTCTTCCTCACACACAAAAAAGGCTAATATGGGCAAAGTATGCATACTGTCAGCCCTTTACAAAACAGTGGGCGGGCTTGTGCTCCAGGTACTTGACTCCTTTTCTAGCAGGACTGTGAGGACCCACCCCTGCACAAGTCACCCTGTGCTTGGG